>VRLP01005286.1:0-38505 GCA_009660295.1 Lophius piscatorius | reverse complement strand
TTGTGTTTATAGTGATGTTATATTGTTATATGGATGTTTATACTGTTTATGGATGTTTATAGTGATGTTTATTGTGTTTATAGTGATGTTATATTGTTATATACATGTTTATACTGTTTATATGGATGTTTATAGTGATGTTTCTTGTGTTTATAGTGATGTTATATTGTTATATGGATGTTTATACTGTTTATATGGATGTTTATAGCGATGTTTCTTGTGTTTATAGTGATGTTATATTGTTATATGGATGTTTATACTGTTTATATGGATGTTTCTAATCTTATATGGATGTATATAGTGTTTTTATCGATGTTTATAGTAATGTTTATTGTGTTTATAGTGATTTTTTTTGAGTAAAAAGCGATTCCTGTCGGCGCAGAACTTTGATAAATGTCTATGGAAGATGACGTGAAAGTCGCATGAACCCTTATCCGATGGTTTGGACCAGGGGTCACATTTGGAAAACCCCAACCTGTGTCTGATTTAGGACCACAGGTGGAAGTGGCCCAAATCAGAACTGGAAAAGATCCGATTCCATGTGGTTCTGGTGTTCTGTTCACACTGACATGAAAAAGTTACATATGAGCCAAAAAATCAAACCTGAGCCCCATTTTTCCAGAGTGAACGGAGCCACTGATCGATGGTACTTGTTCCAGGCCTTGCCATACCCAATATACATTCTTTGACATTGTAAACAGATCTTTTGGTTTTCATTCTTTCAGCATTCATTCCTATTTTCTTTATGTCTGTTGTTTGACTAAACTTACGAAGCCGAATGAAACTCGATGGAGATAGAGAATACGAGTTTGTCGCCTTGTTTTTCAATGACAGAAATAAGTTTGTACCTTTTTAAAGACGCTCTAAGTTTAGAGTTACACTTCTGATTTCTGGGAATACTCTGTATATCTCAAATGAGACCTGGCAGACTGTTTTCCAGACGTAATTACCCACAAAACTCTCACATATGTTTACTGTTTCTGTCCAAAGTGGGGAAAAAAATAGCTCTGAAACGGCTTTTTAAAGTTTGCACTCGATGGGCATATGGGGAGCTTTTTTTCTTGCATACCTTGCAAATTTCTCGCTGATATTTGCTTATCGCGTCGACCCCATGTGTGTTCCATTTTACCCTGCGTGTGCCTTCAGCTCAGTCGTGGAAAAACATTCGCAGGGAAACGCCTTGAAAAGAAATTCCACCCTGCCCTGTATTGGTGCCTGTGATCCTTTGCTTAGATCTGGGCAGTGGAACTATCCTCCGCCCCGGTTAGTACTCTACCCTTCTCCCTTAAACCCACACACACGGACCCCGCCCACCTAATTTACTCCCATCTCCTAATGTCGAACAGCTGTAGAGTTGACTTGCAAAGAATTGCTGCTATTACGTCCGCTTCCTCTCCCTCGCTGCTCTCTTTTTCTCAGCCATTTTGTGTGTGTGCCCCCCAACAGCGGGTCACTCACGGGCCACAACACGATGTCTTAACCAAGTATCCATCAAAGGTATATTTACGACCCTGGCATAGGCTATGATGTCATGACTGTACATCCTAGGTGCCTGTGGGTGGAGATGAATAGACAGACAGCCTGCCATAAATTATGCGTATGGATCGTGGCGGACTGCGAGGTTTTCTGGGCAGCCGGGTCTCCCTGACATGTAAAGCTGGACCGTAACGGGGCCAATGCCATTTCCAAGGCACTACATCTAACTGAAGGAGCTGCCTGACATTAATGCCAGTGAGGTCATCTCCCGTGTGATTGACAAGAGGAGACCAGGCAGTGATGCCGGGCCCTGAGAGCTCCTGCTGTCAGGGATCTGCTTCAAAGGGCTGTTTTGGCCACATGCCTGAAGTCCAACTGGAAGTTGATGACACAGATTTCTCAAAGATTTACGACTAGCTTTAAACCTTTTGTCCACAATATTCCAGATAATGCTTGAAGAGCAACAGACTTTTCTGCTGATAGAGCTTATGACAGTGATGTTATACCCCCAGTTATATGCGATCTTTTAGTTTTATTACATTCGATTAATTAGACAATATAAAAATGACAATATAAAATATCCGTATGATGATAAACAACATATCCGAATTGATAAGCAATACAAAAACCAATGTCAAAGTCTGTTTTTAGCCTATTAATTCTGGATATTAATGTGGCATTTTACCTGCAAGGAAGTCTAATAGTCGGGTTATATTTGCCACCTTTACACTTTGAAGCTGAATTTGTTTTATAGAGTTTTTCTCAACCCGGTGAAGCAGGCGGTCTCGCTGTATTATTGAGGGCTCACTGAGTCTGCGGTTCAATTCAAGTAGCTGGAAGTTCGGGGTAGACCAAATCATAATAATTATCAGGTAATAGCGGTGACTCTGTGCTGAGAAAAAGGATAGCAAACATTTGATCTGATATGTAAAGGCTGTTTTAGGATTCATGCTGGCGGGACCTTACTAATATTCTCTGGGGAGACCCAACTGGATTTTCACTTTTTATCTCTTGAAGATAGCAGCTGTTACTAAGGTTAAACAGGGTTTCCCTTACGTCGCTTTGACACCTCAACCAGTCACATTGTGGTGAGGTGGGTGTGGTACTGATGACGTCACACATGACGACACCCGTCAGCACCCACCGATCTGACTGCACTGGACGGGAGCCAATTAAAACTTATATCCTGCATGTTCTGTTATAGCTGACATCCTCATTCAAGGACTATAAAAGGAGGTTTTATGAGACTAGACAGGCTAGACAGTCATTTCTGAGTATAAACCAACGCTAAAAACAATTGTGGTCCGCTGTGTGAAGCACAGAATGCTGCAGGGTGACGACAGAATACTTTGTTAGTAACATGTGTTAAGTAGCTCCTGACTGATTATGGTCGCATACCCTACGTTTACCTGACCACGCTGCAAGCCTGTCTGCAATTATGTCAATGCGACTCCCCTATTAGCCATGTGGTGTGTGTGTGTGTGTGTGTGTGTGTGTGTGTGTGTGTGTGTGTGTGTGTGTGTGCCTCCCTGCAAAGCCTCTCTCATTCATTATTAAGGAGCTCCTGATGTTTTGCTGGTCGTCATTTCACCGGTGTCAGGTACCCACACGAACTCCTCGGCTGAACCAGACTCAGTCGGGATCCCGTTCCGGTGGCTTTGGCCTGTAGAAGCCGCTCCTGCAGCCACTGAGCTCCACTCCGAGTCCTGATGGTTACTCTGAGTATTCTGTCTCTGCCAGCTGATTTCCCCCACTTCATATGTTCAACTAACTGTTGATGGATCTGGGAATCTTAACATGCGCTTGGATATTTCTTTTGGCTCATGAGAGGTACGGTGCTGCTGTGATCTGTTTGGGTTTGTTGTTTTTTTTACTTGAAAGGAGAATTTCGCTTACTTTTATAGCAGACCATAAAGTAACAGGACTCAATGTGTTCACTTTAGCAGACTTGTGGTGAGGCAATATGGTTACTTATATAGCTGAATTTAATCCTTTTTGTGGGAAACTGTTTCTCGTGCTCTTTTTGTGTCTAAGGAATAAGAATCTAACTTGATTACTGCTGTCTGGAAGTCTGACGGCGATCAGCTGTGATGCGTCCACTTTCATCAGTGTGACATTCTACAGGGTGGCTGATTTCCGACTTTGTGCGGGTTTACAGGTCCTTGTGTGTGTGTGTGTGTGTGCAACTTGACCATGTCTGATCTCATTTTGAAGTGTAGGTTGCCAAGAAACCTCATTATGTTGAAAGAAACAGTGTCTCTATACCCAAATAGATTGCACAGTCTTTAAACATACACAGGAATCTTCTCATGTAGTCTAGTATGTTAGGTTTGGACTTGAAGTTTTCATCCTCCATTCTTGTGTCTGCAGACACAAGGGACAATTATTGCAGGCAAGACCAAAATAGTTTGTCATAAGCCTTTTTTATAGAGTCTTATAATGCCTAATATTGTTTTGGTTTCCCTCCAAAAACCGCTCTGACTCCACAAAACCTCTGATGGTGTGTTGGGGGTAACTGGCATTGCAGACCCTTCATGTCTGCTTGAGTTGTGAGATGGGTTTGTCCGGCACATCACTCACATCCTCAATTGTATTGAAAAACTTGGGATTTAGGAGTCAACGGTCAACAACTTGAACTCGCTGACTTCTTCAAACCATCCCCGAACTGCAATAACCTGCTGGAAGAGGCCACTGCCATTAGGGGATATACTGTTTCCATGGAGAGTTGTACATCTGCAACAATGTTTTGGCAAGTGGTACCTCCAAATGAATAGAAGCCCTTAGCGTTTTACCAGAAGTACGTCCTCCAAACCATCACGCTACCTTCCCCAGCTGGCCTTCCTCGCATAGTGAATCCTGGCATCATCTCTTCCCCAGGCATGTAAAAGAAAACTGTCCATAGAAGTAACCGAAAAAAAACATGATTCATCAGACCAGGCCATCTTCTTCCATTGCTCTGTGGTTCAATGCATGCATAAGTTAACGTTCCCATTGTAGGTGCTTTCAACAGTGGACAAGGATCAGGTTCAGCCCACTGAGCCTACATCTCCATCCCAAAAGGAACATCAAAGGACCAAAGGTAGCAATAGCCACTTTGTGACATCACTATACTTCAAAAAGCTTATTGTTCTATTTTATTTTATTTCAAATGCTGTGAAAAACTAAATGTCAGCAAAATTGTATCATCTCTAGAACATACCAAAATATAAATCAAGGTAAAAATGCATTCAAATCTGACCTACAGCTTTTCTGTTATCTTGCTCACAAACAAACAAACAGACTGACTAACACACACTCCTTGTCGGAGGTAATGAAAAAAAAAAGCAGCACCAGAAAGAGCAGGACAGTGTTCAAAAAAAATAAATTAAGGGAAACATGTGAACGTACAAGTTTAAACGTGCACCAGAACAACACAGTACAACTATTTAAAAGTCCTGTGTCTTTAAAGAGAGTACAAATGGATGTAACGTATAAGGGATTCAGTTTCCCTGTCAATAAATCCCACAAAGCTGTCTGGGCAGGGAAAAGTCAGGGAAAGAAAAAACATGTTCTTTTTGAGGTGTATAGAATTTGTTGTCGGTCTCAGATTACTCAAGAACAAAACTGCCGTTTGAAAAATAAATCAATCAGCGTATTAATCTCATGAGAAAAAAAATGCTTCTGCCTCGTAAAGGCCTCAAGCTTTATGTCCAGCACTGCTGAATGGACTGATGTTAGGCTATAGCTGTGGCTTGCACCCAAGAAGTTAGCTCATAACGTCATTTATATCCCCAGATGGGCTGGGAAAATGTGAGTGAGCAACTGCGAGGCAGCGACCTCAGTCACTCAGTAAAGCTGGGGAACATTCGCTGCACTCACTGATGCTAATGAACAACTGAGATGTCAGCGGATCTGCGAGGATGTGTTGCTGGATTATGAGGAAGAAGGATTGAATAGCTCGTTGTGCCTTACCTGGACAGTGTAAGAGTTAGCTTCATTTCCTTCGGTATGTGCGACCCAAATCGATCAAATGCATCCGCTTGTACAGGGAATTCAGGACATATTTTGGCAATCCATCATCCTGTTAGATTGGAAAAGGGGGGAAAAACTCATCACCTATCCAACATTAGCAAAGGGAACAAAGAGGTGATTACTCTCATCAAGAACATAAGATAGGTTGTCAGCCTTTGGTGACAAATCCAGATTTTATTTCATGGAGGATATATTTGGGATTCCAAAACACTAACTTGTTGGAAATGCTCATACTTTCCCGATATATAAGGATTGTCCAGAGTTGACTATGTCAAAGACACCGGCCTTTTATGTCCAAGGGTCAGGCTGATGAAAAATGAACCCAACCCAAAATAAGTTGCCCAGGCCAATGTTATCTGTGGAATGCACTACATTTAGACGCACTGAGATTATGGCAGAGGGCTGTTGTGTCTGGAGAGGGGGACCTTTTTCTTTCCCATGTGTAGCTTCACGTGGAAGTAGGATGCCCATCCGTCCACCGAGTCAGTCCACCTTCAGCCAGACGCTCGTTTGTTCTCCTTTTGAGATTATTTGGCGATGATTGGGTTTTGTTGCTTCCTCACTGCAAGGAAGAACTGGGTTTGAATCCACCTCTGCTGGCGTTTTTGTGTGGCATTGGTATGTTTTACCTGTGTCCTCTTTAATCGGTCATGGCAAAAAGAAAGAGATATTCTGATATCTGATCTTTTTTCAGTAACTAAGTGAAGTACCTAATATCTCTGGCAATTTGATCAATTCTTCATAATAAAGGAATGAAGTGATTACAGGATCCGCTTGGTGTCATTAAGAAAAGGCATCACACAGACACACCACTTTTCAGACCCTCTTATTATATTCCGATAAAGCGACTCTGATAACGCTAAAGTGCGAACAACAAAACAAATCAAACAAATGTTTACTGAAAATGTTGCCGTTAGCCGCGATTTTCCTTGAGATAAACATTCACTGTCTGTACAATAACAACCGGTTTGGGACGAAGCAGAATTTTAAAATCATCCTCATCAAGACGTGTTCAAATGTAGTTGTGAAAAGCAGTTTGTAGATATTTTCATGGTATTTGGTAAAAAATAAAGGGATATTTGATTTTGTCCGTATATTCAGCCATAATTTGTTGAATCCTGCAAAGCGTCTTCCTTTTTTCAGTCATAAAATTGGCGAGTCTATGCGGAAGGGACAGTCTGATAATTTATGACATAAAAATCAATGTTCCTCATCCATATAGTCTTTAAACTTGTTTCAACTAAGCAGCTTAAGTGATGTTAGCGTTACGTGACTGTATCCTATGAGATGTTTTCTTACATAGCATCAACTTCTGTGACGTCAGCTTGCATGACAATCCCCTTGTGTGATGTTAGCTTACAACAGGTTAGCTTCCAGGCATAAGTTTCACATTTGGATCGATTTAGCTGCAATTTTGCACTACGCTGTTGCTCAATAATGTCGTGCTAGTAATTGTTCAGGCAGGAGGTTTAAAGACCCATCTGAGCCGGCTCAAGTGTGGATAGAGGGTGATTCATGCGCAACAGACAGATATTTTGACTAGTGAGACACAGGGGAGCCCTGGGCAGGAAGTGCAGGACGAACCTAGAGACCTTTCAGCACCTGCATCTACTCAGGAACCCGTGCGGGAACCAGCTCTACTGCTGCTGTAGGGAAGAAAACCAGCTGAGGAAGAAAAGAAGATCAAAATCCTCGACATGTAGTTCAGAGAGGCCACAACAGAGGTTAAAGGGACTTACAACAAATGGAGATCAAAGAGATCAAAGCCAGCAAGGACCTGAATATACTACTAGGAGCATAGCAAGTTTTTATTGCCATGGGAATCGACCTGGCATTACGTCATCTATTACGACTGCTGTACTGTTTTAGGAACCATTTATGGTTAAGCTGAGTACATCATGTTTTTGTATCAACTTCCTGTATGTGAAGTATGATACTTTACTGCCGGCCTTCTGCAACGCCTTTTATTGACGGGTGCATTTAGTTTACTAAGCTGACGCCTGCGGAGTCTAAGATCACGTTTGTGTAATTCCTGACCCCACATTGGGTTAAGTATGATATAATAAGTGTTAGTCTCATCTCATCATATCCGAAAGCGAAGAAGTAATCGATTAGTTCATAGAGTTGTTGCTGTGTTCATTACAAAGATACCCAGTATCATTAACTAATTGATAGGGAAATGAAAATAATCCCTTTGACCCACTTGTTTCTGAAATCTTTCCTTATGGTATGTTTGGGAATTGCGAATGATGTGTGGGTACAGTTCTTTCTGAAGGATGCAAGATAGCCTGAGCTGGTAGGTTGGCACTGGTATTGGAAGCTAATGGTTCAGCTGGATCTGAGTAAGAAGGTTCCAGAAATGAAGAAAAGTCTTGTCTTCTGATCATTTAAGGAAAAGGGATTAACTTGAGGCGTCTCAGTTGTCTTTCTTCTGTAACCGGGTTTATTGCAGACGGATCGGTTGTTACAGAGAAGATCCTGGAACGCTCTGGTGCCAGTCTCATCCCAGAATCATGTCACTCAGAGACATTATATAACTCTATATAATGACAGTCTCCCAAGTGGAAGATCGGAAAGTAGACGGTTGGAGCCCCAGCAAGTCTACAAGCCTTTGAGCAAACCCCTGAACCCATTATGCTCCCCAGGCGCTACAAAGGTGCTGCCCCCTGCTCCCTCAGGGTGGCAAGGGTCAAATGATGTATGACTGATTGTGATTAATAAAGGATATATTATTATTATTTTGATTATTGTCAGAGCCAATCTACCAGCTCAGACTATCATCCTTTAGACAGAACGGTGTTCACACACATACACATTCCGCCATAAGGAGAGGTTTCAGAAACAAGGGGGTTATTTTCCATTCCCTTATCACTAATGTTGCATATAAAGGCTTAGAGTTAGGGTTTAGTGCTAAATTGACCTCAAACTCCAAAGTATTATGTATATTAAAGAATAGAAATAAAAAATAACCATGAGAGAACGTGGGATGATGTCGATTAGTGTAAAGTAGCTTCAGCACTGTACAACGGAGGAATGGAGTTGACTTTCAGCCTGGGCCATTATCTACTGCCCTTTGTGGGACTCTCTCAGTACAAGGGCCCACTTTGAGCCAGTCCACTGTGTGTGGGATGGGAATGACACGTCTATATCTCAGCACAGCCTTCTACCGACTTGTTCCCACCCAACCACCCGTATAGTAGCCATTCTGCTCTGTTTCCCTCCTCTGTGCTGGACTGTGACCGCTGTCTCTCGCTGTGAGCACAACCTCCAGCTCAATGATAGGACACAAGCACAGCGGCACCATTACGTCGCGGATGCAAAGCCAGTCCGCTTGTTTTTAGAAGCCAAAGGCCAGAGACAACTTCTTCAGTGGAGGCTTTCTTGAATCGGGGAGAGTATGGAGAGCAGCAGGAGAAGAAGGGCTTCATACTAAATCATTGGCAGTTTTGACATAGAGCCAGACCATAAGGAATTACACAATGAGGCACCCCTGAAACAACAAGGATATTAAACTTAGAGTACATGGCCTGACTCACTTGGTCCTGAACTTCATCACAGTAATTCAAGCCAGTTTTGGCTTCTGAAAATGGTGAGTGGTTTTGCTTGTGTCTCCTGATTTCCTCTGAGCTTGATTTCTTTTGCCTTTGTCGAATAAAAATTCATTGCTTTTGGCACAACGTTGAAGCAGAGCCACAGTGGCGTGGTATTTTGTTTTCTGCAGACAAGGTTTTGTATTCTTTTAGTGGTTTTACTCAGAATCTGAGAGAAAGGCATTTCGCTTCACCACAGAATATTATAAAAAAGAAAAGAGTGGAAGGATATTTATTTTTAAGCAGTGACCGCGGCAGTAATGGAGAGAACAGACAATGAGCTCAGTGCACAGTGAATACTTGGCGGTACATTAGTCTCACATAGGGTTCTTTTGTTAATAATGAAGGAAAAGGGAGAAGAATGTGACATCTGACAGAAGTTTGTCTCAACTCCTTCAACTTTCAAACGACACAATCAGAGTCATGCTGAATCTACTCTAATCACAAATGTGTTTTGTGGAGAATACTGAACATAAATAATACATTTAATCAGGAGAGATGCAGTGAAGTCAAGAAGAGTATTTATTACAATAAATGATGTGTGATAATCAGTCTGTCAGAAGGTCTTTGGCCTCCAGACTCTTCAGGGAGATTGTGATGAGTTGGCTCTGGTACTGGTACTGATACTGGTGGTGGCGGCTGATGACTCTGCTTAGACTAATGAAGTTGTTGCACCAGCAAGGACTGGGTGGCGGTGGGGAGGTTGGAGTCAGCTGCATGAAGGAACTAGATGAATAGAGAATCATATTTTTAAAAATGGCAGCAAAGATGATGGCTGAAGATGAAAATGTGTGATTTTGTGCAGATGTGGCAAACTGTTGAGCACAGCTGAAATCAATTGACACCCCAGACTGTGAAACAGGTAGTTGAGAGTGAGTCTGCATGAATGGTGTGAAGGACAGAGTGGTAAAGGGGATGAAGGTCGCATGAGTGTGCAAGTGGGTAGTCTTTCTAACTGAACTTTGGCAAGAGCTTCATTTTATTCATGGATGAATTTCAAGGCCCTAATGGATTCCATACAAAACACACAGTAAAATCAAACATATAGTAAAAACAATCTACAACAGATCTAAAAAAAACAATGGACTTAAAGAGCTTTGGTAAAATATATAGAGATAAATTACAGGGTTTGAAGAGAGATGATTTAACTGAGACTCTAAACCCAGAGGTGGACAGTCGATCAGTAGGTAAAGTAAGACTTATGGAGGAGAGGAATCTGAAGGTCCGAGTGGATGTGCAGATGTGGAGGAGATCTGAATTAAGAGAAGTCAGGGGTGACATTTTCCAAAGGAAGGATATGGGTCTCCGAATTTAGAGCTTCTGAAACCTGACTTTAAGATGTAGTAACATATGTTTCGTTGTTTTTCATGGTTACCTGAAAGCTTCAGGACAATCTTTGTTCCTCAAACACTCATGATTGACACGTAGTCCCTTTGTTTGTTGCAGGGATTGCTCCCTTAAAGAGGAAACCAATAGCTGAGCTTTTACACACAGATTGCATAAAGGCTATGGTGATCAGATAAGACAGAATCAAGATGACTCATGGGAAACGCCGGACATGGCGTGACTAACTATGTACAAACATTACATGAAACACCACTGGAGAAGCGCGAGTGACAGAAACGTGCTTACAACACAGAGACATTTAAATCTCCTCCTGCAAACACATGCAAAGAATAAATACAAGTGCTGCAGTAAATCTGGAACACGCTCTAGTCATTTCCCCGACACACACACACACGCTTCTGAGTGGTTGTTATTTTACCCGGCGTGTGACAGAAGGCCGAGACAGAGGTGTCCATTGTTTGGCCTACCTAGAACCTAGACGTTTCTCCACGGCAACCGAGCGAGGAAACCCACAGGGCCACTCAGGTTTCAGCACAGACATGAAAAGAAATGTCCACTCTAGCAGGAAAATTAGCCAGGATCCAGTCGAAGTTGACCATCTGCTTAGGAAACTCATTTTATTGGCGCACTTGCAGCTTTTGTGCACTTGGGCATGTTTAAACCGCGGTGCAGCTTGCAGCTCCTTGAAAATACAGACGTCTCTTTTAAAAATGAGGTGCAGCGATAGCTCTTAAAAGTTACGTTACATAACTTCTTACAGCAGAACGGAGCGCCGTCTGTGTCAAGACTAAAGAGGTCCGGGCAGTAAGGAAACGGACAGCAAAGTTACTGAAAGAAAGATTCCCCCATATTCCTCTCCAAACAACCTTTATAAAGGGGTGTTATATAATTATTTTTTTATTTTAATTTGGTATTTAACGTTCAGATTTGACATTTAATATTTCTCATATCTGGAGCGATCGGTACTCTAACTAGAATTCAGTAAACCTCATATTACCAATTGTTTCCGTACCGTGTTGCTTTGTTTATTAGCACGTAGCACGTATGTGAATTGTATTTCAAAATGTGCAGCTTAATCAGGAGTGGTGCCCGATTTGCACCTGAATATTTCGCGAAATAGTTTTGGCTAGAATCACAGAAAACTACGGGAGATCACTTGATGAGCTCAATCTATAACCGTGACAACGGTTACAATTCTCTGTGGCTTCATACAATGAAGCAGTCCAGGTTCTCACAGTGAAACAGTCCAGGTTCATACTGTGAATCAATCCAGGTTCATAAAGGGAATCAGTCCAGGTTCATACTGGGAATCAATCCAGGTTCATAAAGTGAATCAGTCCAGGTTCATACTGTGAATCAATCCAGGTTCATACTGTGAATCAATCCAGGTTGATAAAGTGAATCAGTCCAGGTTCATAAAGTGAATCAATCCAGGTTCATACTGTGAATCAATCCAGGTTCATAAAGTGAATCAGTCCAGGTTCATAAAGTGAATCAATCCAGGTTCATAAAGTGAATCAGTCCAGGTTCAGACAGTGAATCAGTCCAGGTTCATAAAGGGAATCTCTACTACCGGACAGGAAGTGGCTGTACTTCCGGTCGTTCATGGTCCAATCTGCCCCAGACTTCAAATCTGCTTAATAATTGTTATAAATCTGATTTCAATAAAATGACACTTTCCAAACCTGGTTTGGAGCTGGACGTGTCAGAGCGTTGCTCTCGCTGTCAGCAGGAAGTGATTTACAGTCGACGTCTTTACATTCCCGGAGGCTGTTATAAAAAAAAACGGTCTTGGGAACACAGACAACTTGTTTCAAATTTTGACATTTTGTCAAAAACGTTCCGCTCTCCTCCCTCGTGAGTCGTTAGTCATCGCTAGCCCCCCGGCGGCAGATGACAGAGATCACTTTATGCACAATGGTCCTTAACACGGCACTTAGTGGCCCACTCTAAGTGCTCCACACTGAGTGGCTTGATTGGACAACTCATCAACATTTATATGGTAATCCTGGGACGAGTGCTGTATCAAGACCGGCACACATTTAATGGAATCTGCTGGATCTGTGTGTCGTTGGCGGTGACGACCATGTGCTCAATTATGACGGCCGATATCATTCATCTGCACCTCAACTGTATTAAAAGAGAGCCATTCAATGGTCCCCGGTCCTGTGGAACTCTATTGTTGTCTACTGTGACTGCGCTGAGAGGGTAGATGTGGGTTTTCCCCAAATGCAGCTTGCTTGCTTTCATCTTTCCAGAATACCACGGTCCTGGCACAGAATTGATGTCATTTCGGATTGGCTATGATGCTTTCTCTGGAAATGGCCCTGGAGGAGCCCTGCCAAGACTGCGGTTAAAAACCCCCTCCTTTCCACTCTTTTCTTCTTCTGCTCATCTTCTTCTTCCTGCTCCCTCCCTCTTTGCTCGTGTCTGTGTTACCAACCCACGGCTTCACCCATTCATCCGTCTGGGTATCTGTTAATCGCAACCACCGACCCAGTCAACCCCGAGGAATCCCATCT
This sequence comes from Lophius piscatorius, assembly GCA_009660295.1. Taxonomy (NCBI): domain Eukaryota; kingdom Metazoa; phylum Chordata; class Actinopteri; order Lophiiformes; family Lophiidae; genus Lophius; species Lophius piscatorius. The sequence goes on along the minus strand of VRLP01005286.1, from coordinate 25,559 downwards.
CTTCATCTCTTCCATTAATAGGTGAGGCGGTTAATAAATAGCCCCCTTACCTAACTCTGGGTGTTTCTCTCCCCATTTCCAAACTTTACATAATGGATCAATATTTTTGCCAGCCAGGCTTTTGGGCTGGCGCAGGACAAAAGGAATGGTGCCGCACGTGCGTTTCCCACCCCTCTATCCTCCATGTGAGCTCTCCCATCGATCCCTTAACACTTTGGACGCCTTTGATAAAAAAAGCAGGTCAGCTCAGATGGAACCTCCTCCATGAAACTGGGATGTTTGTGTGTCTCACTTTGTAACTACCTGCTAATTACACTGCTGCACGGTAAACATGAAATTTGTATCCACACCACTGCTGGATATCATTAACTAAAAGGATTAGAGTGTGGTTCAGTCAGGAGGGCGTCTGTGGCGTCTCCCGATTGGATATGGACTAATCCAAATGGGATACATCAATAAGGCGGCGGAATAAAGTTGCAGCCACTTAAGAGAGTCAGCCCCTTTAGTTCAGGCTCAAAGTAGGGAGGAGAGCCGCCGCCTGGCAGCCAGCCAGTGAATTAGGAGATAAGAAATATTATTCCAGCGGTACGCCAGCGGCTTGCAGCTATTTAAAACAGTGAGGTTTATTGATAATTGAATTACTCGGAGGGAAAAAAAAGACAAGACGAGAATAGAATACTTGGAGGAGGATCAATAAGGAGATATCGTTGCGGATAACACTGCGGTGGGGAGGAAGATAGTCGGGAAGATGTAGTGTGTGTGTGTGTGTGTGTGTGTGTGTGTGTGTTTCACTCACTTTGTGTGTTCCATGTGTAATAATGTGTGATCACAGTTAGACTGAGGGGAAATCATTCTCACACATTTAACTTCTTACCCATTGTTTTCAATTTCAGGGGTAAGAGAAGTGGAAAAGAGGAAACTGCCACTTTGTTATGTAAGCGTAATGTTTATTCTGCGTGTGTGTTTCAGGCGCTCAGCTGAAATAAGATGGCCTCTGAAAGAATGTCCAGTCCTCAGAGCAGCTCCAGACAGAGCAGCTCGCTCTCTTCATCCCCGATGAGGCAAGTAGCATCTGAGTACAGCACCCACCAGTTTACCAGTCCAATTCTTCTACTCCCATTCTATATTACTGGGGAAATATTCCATTAATAAGTAGTTTCTGATAACTTAAAACAACAGCTTCAATTTTTCACTTATTTTTTATTTTTTTATTTAACCATTAGAACAATTAGAACCATTAGAACCATTTTGTGAGCAGGTGATCTGCTCATAAATTACACATAAAAAAACAAAACACTGAGTGCGTGTTTGTTTTGAAATAATATAATCAAATAATAAAAATAAATAAAATGCTTAATTAATAAAACTCTACTTTCCGGCGGTCTCAAACTGATTCATCCCCCCTGAAAAAAATACATCGGTCTAGACCTGCTTTTTTTTTTTTAAAGCACTTTGAGAAAACTTTCTCTTGTGATTGGATGCTAACATGGACCTGAACGGACTAGCATAGCATATTCCAGCTAATAACAACTCAGAAGCTGTGAGAACCTTGTGACAGCCTTCATAGACTCTTTCTCTAAACCTGCAGTGGGGAGAAGATGACATGGATTCCATCAGGTATTGGAGTAAAACGTCTTGGAAATCATTGGACATTTCTGAAATGACTTTATTTGACTATAGAATTCCTAGAATGTAGTTATAAGTATATGACAGTTCTGCGCAGTTTCTTAACCGTTCCTTGGACTTCACTCTTCTGGAACCAGATCTCAGATGTTGTACCTAGAATCTGCTGGAGCCACTTTTCCAGTTTGGGGGTCAAAGCCCCAAATGCTCCTATCAACACTGGGACCACCTTCTCCATCTTTTCCTGATCCTTCTTCCTGATGTTACTGTCAGCTGGAAACGCCACGTATATCACAGCTGCCCTCCTCTGGTCCTTTTCCACCTCCACTATGTCTGGTTGTTTAGCCAGTAGCTGCTGGCCGGTCTGGAACCTAAAGGCCCGCAGGATCTTGGCTCTGCTTTTCTCAGTGGTGCCTCCCACCGGGACTTTTAATCCATGCTGGGCACAGATGGTCCATACGTTATCCCAGCCTCTTGGCGTGTGCCGTCCCAGCTAGCATCTTAGACCCTGCCCCGGGTCCAGTCAAGGTCCGCGTAGGTTGGTTCTAGCATGTTTATGTCATGTTGTATAGATATTCTAACAGATTTATCTTTGCAACTGCGTTTGATCTGAATGTAGTTCTAGCTAGACTACCTCAGGTGTGGTCAATGACATCCAATCACAAACCATTTACACCTTAACAAAGAGTTCAAGTGTCATAAAACACATACATGCCACCTACATTACATCACAGACTCCCAGTCCCTGCCACGCACACACAACCTGAAAACATCTGCTCACCAGTGGATTCCAGATTTGAGCTCCACATCATCGCATGGAGACTGAAATAAAAAAAATTCACAGAAAAGTCTGTCAGACACATGTGGTGAGAAGCGAGCGCATTCCAATCAAGCTGAAGCAAAAGTATGTTTCTGAAACTGGTCTTCCGCACAAACTAATGTTTGATGTTTGTATTTTATTTATTTTTTCATGTGAGGGAGAAAGAACAATAGAAATGATGGTAACCAGCATGGCCTATAATATTTGAATAAACTGATGCTCCTGAGCTGCATAATTGTGGTTTAAAGTTTTTTGGAGACACAAAGCAATGATCCCCCTCATCACACCACGATCAGCCATGAGCCACAACATTACAACCACATGCTTAATGTTGCGTAGGTTTGACTTTTGTCCTTCAAACAGTTCTGAAATGCTCTGCATCTCTACACCTCACTATAGGAACCAACCTTAATCAGCAATATGTCCTACAGTTGCTAGCAAACGTAGGTTAGCCTACACTTCCCCACACGGATCAGTGAGCCTTGGGTTCTCATTGCCGTGTTGCTGGTTCACCAACCGTCCTTCCTTACACCACTTTGGAAAGCACTAACTACTGCAGACCGGGAACATCTATGGACTAGACCTAGACTTGCAGTATTGGAGACCCGGTCGTCTTACCATCACCATTTGGGCCTTGATAAAGTCAATGAGATCATTAAGCTAGATCATTTTTCCTGCTTCAGCCTCGGGACAAAAAATGTACTTCCTCTCTACATCCCACCCACTTCACCTATAAGTGGTCATAATGTTGTGGCTGATGGGTGTTAATCTTTTTTAGCGATATGCTGTGTTACAGATACATATCCGTTATTGTATCATATTGGAAGTGTTATATTTGTGATGGGAAAAGCCTCTCCATCAGCTGCTAGGGTTGAGTCTATTTCACTCATCCATAATTTGATTTGAATAGATATCTTCTGACACTTTTGTGTTTTCAGACGCTAACACAGCATCACAGAAGAGATAATGAATGCCCTCAGTTGTCAAATCAGTACCGCTGTCACGCCATAGGCAACCATACACACACACACACACAGATCGTGCCTTATTGCTTTGTCTGTAACTCATACACGCATTCCAATATCCTTCTATTTGTGCAGCACAAACTAATCAAGAGGGCAGAATGACTCAATTGTAGTAAAATAAAGTGCAAACACAGATGGAACGCCCACAAACGCTCATCTACACAGCAGATTGGCTTATGGGGGGGAAATCCTCAGGTTACAGCTGTCATGTTTTGTGTTTACCGCCCGTGCAGGCACACTGGAAGTTGCACAGACGTGGATTCTGCAGAAAAACGGTGTGAGACTGAGGGGAAAATTGAGCGGCGTGAGAGAGGAGTAAGCTGGGGATGGTTTTAGACGCAGGGGATCCACGGTATTTATTGCACTCACGGCTGCGGTAGTTGAAGCCTTGCGGCTTCGGTGCATGCAAACAGCCATGTGTGAGGGAAGGAGCGTGAGCCAGGGGAGAGACAAACTCAGAGTCTGCTGTTTTAGGTGAGTCTGGTCTTGGCGGCACATTAGAGGCCTTCTGAAACATCTGGGAGTCAGATGTCCGTTGCCTGTTGCCAGGATTCAGCCGTACCAGCCAGAGGCCACAATATCTCCTTACAATGCTACTACTTGACGGAGGGGAAGGGATCAACCTTCGCTCTATAAGTCGTGGCATGACATTCACATTCAAAAGTTCCATTAGCCGTACGCTTTCGCTCCTTCCTTCGCTCATCTGTCACGTCTTTACACTGCAGGACAGTTTCCAGTGAACTGTAGAACTCTCTCTAGCAACATTCTGGTTGCTCTGATGAGGAGAAATGCAGGAGCACCCCATTTGTTCTCTGTCCCATCATATTCAATTCTATCCGGCGTAAGAGTGTCCTGGTTTCCTCCCTCAATAGAAGCCAAAGCCGCAGCGCTATGGTCTTCAAAATGCTGCAGATCGTTCTGCCCACATTTCCATTCCCTCTGCCCCCGTTGGACTTCAGCTCTATTGTGTTATTCGAAAACCTGAGACTGGACCAACTTGAAAGGCTTATACTGTGCTGATTGACCTTATCCATACTGCTTTATTTCTATTGTACGTACAACTTTATGGGTTTGCCGGTAATCCTTCATGTCAGTGGATCGTTTTTAGTTGAGGGCTTTGATCCAAATCAGCTTCAACTCTGGTGGAAAGGTTTTAAGAGGAAAGCAGCATTTGTGCAGTTTAATGCATATGGGGAGATGCCAGCCTCCATGTTTATGTTGGTTTCCTGTTAACCTTGCTATGCTTACGGTATTCCATCCGCCCATAAGGCAGGATTCTTCCCAGGAAAATAAGGCCCCCCCCCCTCCGGTATCTGTCCCCAGGTACTGATGAAACTTTACCCTGAGCAAGACAAGAACCCTGCTGACAGAGGAGGCACAGATGCGATGCTCCACCACGAAACTCAATCGAATCAGAAGAGTTGTTCAGGATTTATATTTGTGGGGATTAATATGTGTTAGATTACAGAACAGTAACAGAGTTTCTCTGAAAAGTAAGAAGTTATATCCTAACAAGCTAATCTACTTCAGCTGTCAAAAATGCTGAGGCGGCGCGTGTCGTTTCGTGGGAGAGTATGGTAAAAACAGAGCAGAGCTTTATTGCAACATCGTCAAAGGACACGTCTTTGTGTACCGGATCCTTAGAAGGATGCAGGTCCTGAGTTAAGACCGAGCTAATCAGTATAGATACTCTTTCATCATGCTGCGTCCGCACGTTAACTCAAAAACTATTGCATGGAACATTTTCAGGATTTATAGACCTTATTGCGACGAAGAACTGGATTGATTTTGTGAATGGTCGGTCGTACGTTTCTGACACCAGGGGGAGCTCTATCTCCAAAAGTTCTATTAATCGATCTATCTAGCTTTATCATATTTTACTCACTAGGGGGAGCTCTTTATGAAAAATACCGTGGACATAACTGCACAATTCATTTGAGGAGTTCAACTAGGGGGATTGCTTGTGCAACCCAGGGGATTGGAGGTTTCTCAAGGATATACTCGACGACAACATAAGACTAGTTATGCTTATGAGCAAAAATGTTGTTTTAAGGCACAAACAGTCCGGAGCTCAACCTGCATCCATAAAGTTGACATTAAATTCAATCTGAGCTTCGCTTCACTAGACAACTGTCTTAAATATTTGAGTTCATAAAGTTGAATGGACTCCAACCCTGAACCTCACTGAAGTGATTATGTCGGAGTAGAAAATATATCTGAAGTGACTCCATTGTTTAAAAGTTGAGAGAAAATTATTTATTTTGATGAAATTACTCATTTGCCTGGTGAAATGTCATAAATACCATATCCATCATAATTTTATTTCAAATATTAAAGGGGATTTTCCAGTCTAATTGTATTTCTTTTGTTGGATCAGCATTCCCAAACGAAAGAACAGAACAGGCATAGAAAAGCAAAACAACCGAAGCTGGATCTATCCTCTCTAGTTTATTAAATATGGGCGTTTTTTTCTGGTGAAAATACTTCATTTTTGTCGTCTCTTTAAAAACAATCTCATCAAGCAAACTTACATACAGAAAAATACTCCATTGCTTTCCAACACAAACCCTAAAACTCCTCGTGGAGTATATGATCTGTATTTAAAGACACGTTGTTGATTTCCCACTCTGTAATTAAAGCAGGCTGACGGAGCCACGATGCCCGACATCACAGGACCCCTCAGCGGTCCACATCAGCAGGGGGGCAGGAACCGTAGGGAAACCATTCATGGGGCGGTGGACCGAAGCGAAGCAGACATTACTCAGCTCCCGCTCAGGATCTGTGAAGTGTTCTACATCGTATGAATCACTTAAAGCCTCCGTCGATACGGAGAACAAGCCTAGTAAAGGCCGACCACCCCTGAAGAACAAACTAGTTCCTGCTGTCCAATAACTGCCTTACTTGAGTGACGACAGGTTCTGTTGCTACGTTCAAGCCCGCGGGCGCGACTCCACGCTGAGCTGATCCAGCCGCCCGGCCAAACATGTGACCAAAAGCAGGTTTACGCGGTTTGTTTTCATTGTCTTTGTGATGCAATTAGCGAGTGACCCCCAGATGGCAAACGATGAGGAATCAGCGCATCAGTGTGTTTTCATGCGGACCTGGTTCTGTTTTTAGCCTCATACAAACGCTCTCACTTCCTGTGATGGTGGATTCTGTCAGGAGTGACACTTTTGTGTCTGCGCTCTGTTTCCATCTGCACGGCTGTCAGCCGATGATTCCATCTTTAAAGCAGGCGGATGCTGCAGAACACAGGCTTTTTTTATTTTATTTTATAAAATGTTCTGGGTCACACAGAGACTCTTCTAAAAGTATATGTACCCTTGAAAATAGAATCGAAAATAAGTTTGCTTCAAACTGATCATTTTTATGACAGCGGTGTCATACAGTTTCTCCTGGAGTTTGTTCTCTAAATCCTTTATGAGGCCCCAGTGAGGATGAATGAAACAAACAAGTGTGTGTGTGTGTGTGTGTGTGTGTGTGTGTGTGTGTGTGTGTGTGTGTGTGTGTGTGTGTGTGTGATTTTAATGATTTAAAGGGTAAAGGCAGAAATACAGGAATGGAATATTGGTGGAAAAAGTGACCTTCAACCAGCAGTTTATTTTATGGTAGTACTGAAGTTCTTCTTTCTTCTTTTTTTTAACTTAAATACTTGTTAGAACCCCCCTGTCGTGGCTTTACTGTTTTACTTTGTATTCAAAGATCCTGAGAGTTTTATTTGCCATTTGCATAAGAACAGACGGTACAGGCACATCGGAATTCTTGATGCAGAAAAAGAGCGGCGAAAACATTTATGTTCACATATTTTACACCAACCACAAAAAAGATGCGCACACACACCCGACACACACTTATTATCTTGTGCTCACGAGATAAATACATCAATGCAAAGGCAGGCCTGTTCTTGGAAACCACTAGCGTAGCTGCTGCCTGTCATTCGGTATGCGCAGTCATTGATTCCTGCTGATGACGATCCCTTATCTACGTTAAAAGCTGGTAGAATGTTTTCTGATACCCATTTTTCTTTTTATGGCGTAAGTATATGCTTGTGTTTCCGTTTGCTGCTTAGCATATTAATAAGTGCTCTTATTTTGGAAGATCGTAGCGGAAGAAAAGTTGATCGGAATTGTGTATGTGTTCTGACTTGATGAAATTAAGGTACGTTCCGTCCGTATTTATTCCTCTTTTTTCCCCCCTATTTCTATATCTATATATATTGCTCGTTAATGTTTTGCGGTCTAATTTAACATTCATTATGCTAATGCTATGATTTGAATCTCTTATATATTTTCTACTTCTCTGCTCCCTCTGAAGTGAAAATAAAACGTTGTAAGCCCTGGTCAGTCCATTATAGGTTAAATGTTGGCTCTGTCCATTAAGAGACGCTTATGGATTAACAGTAAATTATAATATCCTCACAAGACACTTTTTTTTTTTTTTGTAAAGGGACTCCAGGGGGATCCGTACTATGAGGTCTAAGAGGGAGAATTTTCTTCCATTTAAAGACAGAGTGGGCGGGCTGGTGTTTGTCCTTTAGGATGCTCAGGGCTTTTCTCCTGCATGGAGGGGAGGTAAACTCCTTTGATCAGCTGCAAAACTTGTATGACTCGCTGAGCCGTTAGACCGTTGTGGTTCAGGATTTCATCTTTCTACTAGTTTTATTTTGAAAGTTTGTCCCTCTTGTCGTGTGTCACTTTACACTTTTTGTCTTTGTCCTGTCTTCACCCTTCCCTGAAGGTCCTCACCTGTCCCTCCTCCTCAGCAGTGCCCCATCTGTCCTCATTACCTTTTGAATATTCCTCTCTTCACTTTTAGACTCGGGATTTTTGGGTGTTTCAATTTCAATCATATTTTACTCTAGTAGTTTATATTTCACCCAGAAGGGGGAGATTTCTATGAAAAACACTATTTTTTTTGGACGTAACCTCAAAAACTCTTTCACGGATCATTTAAAAAAAAATTTTAAACCCATATAGTGAGAGGAAGAAGTGAATTGGTTTTGGGGATATGTTGTTTTTATATTTGGGATCCTAGGGGGTAGCTTTATATAAAAACTTTTGAGTTGTTATTTCTCCAATTTGTTCAAATGTGTTACGTATGAGTCAAACCATGCAGCGCTAGCTGGTATATATTATTTTATTTATTTTATTTATTCTAAAAGTCCATGTATTACTTATTATTATTTTTTATTTTTTTTCTATACAGAAACACTTTTTTTTACATCTCACTTTCTAACTTTTGATATTGTCCAAATCTGGTGCATGTGAATCAACTCGAGGAAATATATCTTGACTAAATTGTATTTTACTCTAATTATTCACATTTTACTCACCAGGGGGAGTTTTTTTCTTTCTAAATCAAAAACCATAAGGACATATAATGACTTTTAATTTGAAACGCCCCTATAAATAACAATTTTTTATTATTTATTATGATTATTACAACCCCGGTGATTGGGGACTTTTCAGCGATATGTCCTTGCAGTCTGGTTTATTTTGGTTTTGTATGTAATGATCCATCAGTCTCCTTCGCGCCTCCATTGTTCTGCATGGCTGGAGGTCAGCGGTGGCGGCAAAGTACTCCATTACTCCACATTTTGCACAACCTGCAGTTTATGCCACTTGGTAAAAAAAATAATTGCGTTGTTTGTCGACATAGATGTTTGTGTTTATTGGACACGTATTTGACCAAATGGAACGCATTCGCATTCCTGATGTCAGAGACTCTCGTGAGCTGGATGGATGCAGTGACGCGTTCCACAGGGTCGCTGCCACGGATCTCTGATGATGGATGATTTGCGACAGAGGCAACGTGTTGTTTGTTTTTTTTCACTTACATTCGTCATACGGGGGGGGGGGGGTTGAATAAGATAATTATGTTACTTTGTGACGCAAACACAACTCTGAAGAGCATCAGCTGACTTCTCCCTCCGCTCCTCCAGACGTTTCATTTCTGTTTCCAGCCTCTGTTAGTGATTCTCTTTATACATTAATGTCACTCGACTCGGACCCAGGAAGTTTCTTTCACCAGCGTCGGGGACCAACTGATTGATGGGGCGGTGGAGATACGGTTGATGTTGCAGTGGGTCGGAATCCAAAATAATGATTGAGATTAAAACTTGACTTGATTAATTGTGCAAAGGTAGAATAAGATCAGTTCTAATTTTCCTTCAGGGTTTTAAAGGAAAGTTCACTCAGCACTTCAAAAGGATTTCTTGTATAGGTATTTGATTGAAGGTTTTTTTTTTTTATTATTCCCGGGGGACAATTTGGCTTACAGCCAACAAACAAACAAATACAACAACAAACACCCAACACAGATTACAAGTTATTTACACGGCGGATAGAAGCAGGAACAAACTCCTTTTTGAACCTGTTTGTTCTACAAAGCCACTGACTGTTTGATTGACAGCCTGGGTTGGTTTTTTTTCCATACAAAACCAACAATATGTCAAAAATATCTCAAAAACTTCCCCCTCACGTCCGTCCGTCAAAGTTCCTGCGTGCCGTAAAGTTTTATTGATAGCTATGTAGGATGAAACAGGCTTTATTCTGAAAGAGCCACATATTCCCACATTCTTTGATGTCCTTGTTGAGAAAAATAATGTTGATATGATGGAAGATTCGACACGATTCACTCGTGCATTTGGACATTTTCCCCCAAATAAACATAAATCTGACTTGATTAAATTTAGATGAGCCTCACAAACAAAAAGGTCATTGGTTCTACCTAAAAACGCCATGATTCAAATAGACAAAGAGACAACCTGTGAAATGCATAGACACCAACCCCGATCGGGAAACATAAATCTGTCTGCAGCACTTTTGACAAACAAACAAGAACATCTCCTGTCGCCCCGTTTACCGTCAGCCGCCGTCAGATGAGGAGGCGCGATGCTTCATCTCCGCACGATCCCTGTCTGGGATAATAGGGCCGACCCTCTCTTGGCCCTGCATGTAAATATTTGTCATTCCCTGGGAGCTGAAGTGCACCATACCCCCTCCCTTTGGCAAACAAGCCTATTATTATCATCTTCTCTCCTGCTGTGCGGAGGGGAAGGTTTTGCGGTTTCATGTAAATCAAGATGAGTTCATCCCGTTATGCAACCGTGTGGAAAATGGTCTGAGATGACGACAGCGGGTCAGATGTGTCCATGGACGTTTTCCACTGATTCAGATCTGACCATCTTGATGGTTCTGATGGACGTTTTTCCCCGTCTCACCCTCAAAGAAAGTCGTTCGATGAGGTTGGAGGGAAAAAAAACATTTTTTTCTTGCTTCTTGCCGTCTCCTCCTCAGCGGCGGCTCGGTTCGTTTTAATCACTTAGTTTGAGTCACTGCATTATTCAGCAGCGTGAGATTAATAACCAACAAGAGGCATCGTGAGGAATGGAGCGGTTTTTAAGAGGTTTTCAACTCTGACGATACACGTAGAAGCGTGAATGAGTGGCGTTTTTATTTGCAAGCAGCATTTAAGAGGAATTCATTTCTTAATTGCCTGGAATTAAAACACATAGCTCATCTATTTTCTCAAGTGTTCACCCCATTTAGCAGAACAAGCTTCAAAACCATTACAACGCCGTCCGACACCATGCAGTTATGTATTCTAGACTACTTTTACAGATAATTACAACTTAATCCTTTTTCCAATTGAGGGTGTTTATTATATCCCTGAAAAGTCATCCGCCGCCGCCGCCGCCGCCGCCGCAGAACCTTTCATGTGAACGCGATTACTGAAGAACCATATCATGGATCTTTTTTTGTACCTATATAAACCTTAGTGTGAGGAAGAACTGGAGTGTTTTTTGGGAAAGGTCAGTTGTATAATTCTGAGGCTAGGGAGATATTTATCTCCAAAGGTTTTGGGACCATAATCTCACAAGCATTGGTTCCATTCTAAAGTCTAAGTCTAAATTTTGGTTCCCATGAATCGATGTGAGGAGATCCATCTTATTTACATCATATTTTACTATAAAAGTTTGTTTTTTACTCACTGCGTGGTGCTTATTTACAAAAAAAACTGTTACCGGTTCACCTGAGGTCTGTCCTTAGACCACTGTAGAACGGGAACCACCAATCAAGACCTTGTCCTTGTCAGAGCTGCTGGGATCCTTATGTTTTGCCCTTTCTTGCCACTTAATCATCCTCACGTTCTGACAGGTGTCATAGTATCAAGGTAAAACAAAATGAGACTTTTTCTGCAGCGACAGTAGTCTTAAAACTAGTCCTACGCTGTCGCCCCCGGCCTTAAAACGGAGGTTCGCCCCGGGGTGCCACACAAGCTAAACCCGCCCCTGACTGCGCCTCATGTAGAGCAACTGGTTTCTGATCGGCAGTGGTGCCCGACCAGGAGTTCTGGCATGGACCCCTGTTGTCAGTTTAGGCCCACGGAGAAATGTAAAGCGATGCTTTGAAGCCTTAGGGTCTTAAAAAGATAATGAGTTGTTTGTGTGTGTGTGTGTGTGTGTGTGTGTGTGTGTGTGTGTGTGTGTGGGTTTGTGCATGTACTAATTGCTGTTAAAATGAATCTTTATTTCCACATATCTCTAAAGTCTTCTATGATGTGAAATCCTCTGGTTTCCTCTTCTTGTTTCCTTCTTGAAATACGAGGTAAGTCTTGTTTGTGTCTTCATGAGTCGGCTGTGTTAATGTGCCTCACTCTTTAATGAGACCTTTTTCTGACCTTAACAAAACTCCACATTGATTTTCTAAGTAAACAGCTGCCCTCTGCGAGGCCTGATACTGGATTATGTATAATTGGAGCTGTGGTTTTTCTCGTGATTCATTCCTTTTGCAAGCAGCTACGGCTGAAGGCTGTAACCCGATACCTGCCTCGCAGATATTATGTAACGATAATGTCAATGACAAATGTTTGTTTTAAGTGTAGGCAAAGCCGCAAAGCCTCTCTGGAACCAGATCAACCGATATTCAATAATGCCAACGCAATATTCCGATGTCTCCAGTGAGCTGCCAGTTCCCCACAAAGTAAATTGCAGACAATACCCAGAAACCCAAGAGGAAAATATCACGGGTCATCAGGGACTCATTCCAATGTGTTGGCTCAAGCAGAGGTTTCTGTTGTAGCCATCGAACCTTCCACTTCCAGGGAGACTTTACTCGCCGCTGGTTTTTCCCCCTGCTTTCATTACGGTCGGTATTGGGAGAGATCGGAGTGGGGAGGGGTGTTTGCCTGCGGTTGAAGCTGCGTCCATGACTCCAGACAAATGACGGGTCAAGAGGACGAGTGTGGAAACCAGCAGCTATCGGGGCATAATTGACCGAACACATCATTGATTTAGGATGGTGGCAGTTCAGTGCTGCAATTTCCCAACCGCAGTCAGAGGAATTTCATTTTGTGAGAGGAAAGAGGTTTTTTTTGTGCACATTTAGTGACACAAATTATGTTTTTATCAGGATTACAGGCAAATCTGCAGTCATCTAAATAGCTGGGGTTTGGATGTTTCTGTTTTTAAGAGGTGAGGTGTTATTACCTCTTCTAATTGGGGCCCAAATAAGACGTGGATATCTAAATTATCGTTTTAGCTTTCAAATCTAGTGTTCACACAGTAGCAGATTGGCCACTCACATGTATGATTATATCCCCAAAGAGATATTATGGAATCATCATTGCCGTCGCTCCCTCGGCCGCCGCCACCGCAAATCCTTTGTGGGAACGTGATAACTCGAAAACTCTTACATGGATCCTTTTCAAATATTATACCCATAGAACTGAATTGAATTTGGGAAAGCTTGGCTTTCTTTTCGTCTAACGTTTTTTGCCCATAATTTCTCAATGGTCCAAATTCCCAAATTCTGTGCCTATGTCTCTCTGTCTGTCTGTCTGTCTGTCTGTCTGTCTGTCTGTCTATCTATCTATCTATCTATTTATCTATCTAACTTTATTACATATTTCATTCAAATAGTTTTTTTTGATGAATAACACCGTGTTTCGGCCACAACATCCTAATTGGAACGTTTCTAACTTTGGTGAATATGAATCAACTCAAAGGGATTTATCTTAGGTATATATGTGGTATTTTAATCTAAAAGTTCCTAATTTACTTTTTCTTACATAACTACATTTAATTTGAGGATTTCCAATCAGGGGGATTTGTTTGTACATCGTGGGGGATTATTCATTATTAATAAGGACCAGTAATGGCTTATCTTAGATCCCATCTAAGCTTTGAATTAGTCCAGCTAAGTTGTGTGAAAATAAGCATAAAGTGAGTCTTGAATGCACATTTGATGGCCACACGTTCTGACTTCCTTTATTTCCCTTTATTTCCCCACAGTACCCACTTGCAGTCTCTCCAGGTAGACTCAGTACAGCGCTGGATGGAGGATCTTCGCCACATGACCGAAGTGGAGTGCATGTGTGTTCTCCAGGCCAAACCCATCGGGGTAGAGGAGGACGCCCAGCAGGGCGAGCTGATTGTGGCCTCTGGGGTCAGTGCGGGGGACCATGTGGCCAGGAACAACCTGCAGACCCTCCTCCGTCGAGCGCTGGTGGTCAGCACGGAGCTCGGCAAGATGTTCCAGCGACTGGAGAAAGGACGGTGGCAAAGGGTCCACAGCACCGCCGTAAGGGCAAACTGCCACGTGCGTTCCCTGGTACACGAGTACGGCGCCGCCCGAAGCACACCGCCGGAGATGCAGAAGGTGACTTATTATGGTTTACATGTAAAACTGGTTTGGTGTCTTCACATGTGTTTAAATCATCAGGAAAAACATGTCCTGAATTTTCACATTCTGACACTTTGACCTCCAGTTACGCCAATTTTTGCTATTATGTACTGTTATTTTTGTATAATTATGCATAAACTAATAACTAATTTTAAGGAGGTTTGGTAGAAGAAGAGGGAATGTAGCAAGGAGGGAAGAATTTACATTTTGGTCTGGATCCAGGTCCAGGAATAGGTGGCGGTATGTGACCAACTGAGTCCCTTTATGTTAATATTCTTCACAGAAAAGTCTCTGAATGACCTTCACATTTATTTTGCTTCGTCTAGAATCCAGCATAATGACTCCAGATTCCATCAGTTGACTGTGGCGCCACTGCTAAATCTACCGTTAATATATTTCAAATTCTGAGGTTTATGCTCACTTTCAATAAAAAAACTATTTTTAAAGTGACTTTATATTAACCCTTAAAACAAAATGAATGAGACGAGATGCAGAAAAGCTCTTTATTGTCTTTACACAAGCAACTACAGTTTAAAAACAAAACTAAACAGACAAAACACAACAACTTCCTAACTAAGAATAAATATTTTTTTTATCTAAAACATGTCTGCCACAATTATTGCACAATTATTATTCCTGGTGATACACCTCGGTAGCATAAAGCTTTGGCTTGGCTTCCTCAATAACGAGGCTCTGCAGAGGACAGTCCACAAGCGCTGACCTCAGAATCTGAAGGATCTGGACTTGGACTGCGGGAGGAAGACGGAGCACCTGGAGGGAACACACACAAACATGGGGGAGAACATGCAAACTCTGAACTCTGCACAGAAAGGCAGCACAGAGGCGAGGGTTTTGGAGGTGAACACCAAACCTTCTTGATGTGAGACATCTTTGCCTCCCTCTGCACCTCCTTATACAACCTGTGTAACGTATTAACTATTTATAGAGCCGCTCCGCTGGATGGTTTACAGACGGTGGAACTGATCCAAAGACAGGAGGCAGAGCTGGAGTTGGCCGAGGTGAAGATGTCCAGAAGTTCTTTGGGAGTCAGGAGGAAGGACAGGATTAGAGAGGAGAACATCAGAGGGTTAGACGTCTTGCAGACAAAGTACAAGAGTCCAGATTGAGATGGTTTGGACACGTGATGTTGAGGGATAGGGGATCTATTTATAGAAGGATGCTGGATGCAGGTGCAGGTGAGAGAGGACATGCAGTTTGGTTGGCGTGACTCAGGAAGATGCAGAGGACAGGGCAAGATGGAAACAGATGACTGACATCGGAGATCACTGAAGGGAACAGCCCGAAGAAGAAGATATTGAAACAGTATGTTAAAGTTATGAAATAATTGCCAGGTCATAGAGGTGATGAGCTGAGGTTCTTGCTGCCACGACCTCCGACCCAAGAGGTGTAATATCATTAAAATAACATTCTGCTAAGCATTTTCTCCAAAGATTCCTTTCTCCCCACAAAAATTACATTTCTATTTATGTGCCACTCGTGTTCAGAATTGTGAAGCGGGAACTTTGATACGTCCATTACCGTTAACGTCCCTGATTTTTATCTCTGATGAAAGTGTCACGCAGATCTGTTTTGAACTTTGTGAGCAACACGGCGCCAAAAGGGTTTTAGAAATAATAATATCCACTCTGACATGCAGTGGTTCCACACGCTTTCACGTGAATCTGTCAAGTAGTTTAAGAAAGAAAGAAAATCTGCCACCAGAACTCTTATTTTGAAAAGCTTCTAAAAGTCCTGAATCTTCTCCTTTAGGCAAATCCATCTAAAACTTGAATGGATTCTTACTTTCTCGTGTCCAACCGTTTTACCAAGTGTTATGAAAATCAATGTGCAATCCTGCTAAATTACCGACGAACTGTCCAACTAAGCCTACACGGCTCAGATAATTCTGTAATGAATTATTCTCTATCAAACCCTCAGGGGTATTGGATTAAAAGAAAGAGAAAATGACAAATGACTCCCATCCACTGCTTGCATTGCTTGTGGAATACTCATCTCATTTAAAAGCCCTTTCAGTAAAAAAAAAACAACTTTAGGTTTAAGCCATTTATTTCCATCAGTGTGTTTCTTCTCTATCAGAGAGTTTCACGCATCTCCTTTGCCTTTTGTTGCAGTACGAGAAGTCTTTGCTGGAGAAGTGTATGGAGCTGACCAATATTACGGAAAGGTAAGATCGCTCATAGAGTAAACATCGCAAAAAAGGAAGGCCTGTGTGTGAAATGAATCCAAAATGTTTGTTCGCACACAGGTGCCTTAACACCGACGATGAGTTCTTCCTGAAGTCCATGAGGGAGGCCATCCATGAGATCCTGACAGACGTCAGTGATTCCTTCAGCAACATGATTGACATGGCGTTAGCCAATGAGATCCGGGTATGCACCTCAGATATTGTCCTATTATATTCCCCCTGTTTTTATGTCCCTGCAAAAGTGGGGGATCTTCATCATAGATGTCATATTTTACTCACTAGGGGGAGCTTTTTCGAAAAACCACAGTTTTTAGGACATTTTTAGGTGATCTATCTCGGTTATTGTGTTTTACATTCTAGGGGTAGCTTCTTTTTTATAATTAAATACACCGTTTTCCGGACATAACTCAAAATATATTTCACGGATCATTTTAAAACTTCATACCCACATGGACCTTAGTGCGAGAAAGAACTGAATTTATTTTGGGAATGATCGGTTCTATATTTCTGACACTAGGGGGAGCTTCATCTCCAAAAATCTTCGGGCCATAATTTCTCAACCACTGAACCGATTTATTCTTAATTTGGTTCATATGAATCAACTCTAGATCTATCATGTTTATATCCTATTTTACTATAATTGTCCATATTTCACCCACTGCGGGGAGCTCCAACTCCAGCTGGATAGACACTGGACCCAAAAACGTGTCATATGGGATTTGGGCTGCACAATACCATCTATGTCCACTAGGGGAGGTAGATGCACACAAAACAACTTTTGACTGTGATAGAAACAAAAAAATGTTTTAATCTTTTTTATTTTATCAATTTCTAGTATTGTGCACAGTGAGAAAAAAATATATATAACAAAAATGAGGTATTCAAAAATCAGCCAGGTTCTGGGCCTTCAGTTGAAGGATCACAATGACGGGCTGAAGTGATCTGTGCTGCTTTGACAAAGCTGGGTGATGTTGGCTGAAGCTGATGCTGGGTTGTTGAACTTAAACAGTGTCTGACGGAGTGAATTGTTGTTCTGCTCTGTTTCAGGTTCTGATAAAACAGATCGACTCCTCGGACAATGTTCACACCATCAGCAGTGCCATCAGCAACCTGCTGTCCCTCACCCAGGACGGACCTCAGCTCTGCAGCATCATCGCCAAGGTACTGTGGACATGACGATCTCCGTGCTGCCTTTGATCCTCTGAGGATGATGGTTAAAAAAAAAAGTTCACGGGGTTCATCAGCCTGTACTGAGGTATAAATATACCGTGACAGATCAAGTCAGCTGCTTCCCCTGTTCAGGTTTTTCAAGTTTCACACAGTTCTCCCACTCAGTCTTTGGCCGAGGCGGTTTCATTCAATAATACGTCACCACCTCTTGTTTCAATCTGGACACCCCCTCCCCCCCCTGTACCAGATCTCTTTATACATGGCTCTAAAAAGCCATTTCCCCGCGAGATAAGAGGAGACGGACCAGACAGCAAATCCTAATTGGACATTAGTTAAGCGACTGCTTCCAGGACGCTCTGGATAAGATGCCCTGATGGAGTGGAACAACGCACGCATGTCCTTTACTCCCAGCTTGTCCGATCAATACTGTCAGCTCCCATTAGGAGGGAGCGCTGATCATAAATAAATGCAGGTTGTTCTGGCATTTATACCTTTCAGTCCGCTCCACCTCCCTCTGTAGCGCCGTCGGACGAGCCCTGAGAGAGGCGTCTGATGGAAACATGGCCGCCAATGGCTGCTAATGAATACCCACTACGAAACATCAGCCACCTGCCGTTTGAATTAATTAGCCAACACCAATCTGTCTGTCACACTCTCACTCGCGCAGCCTTTACAGTAGAGCGAGTTCCTCCGGCTCGCACTGCAGCCCTTCACTCATTATAAACGTCCACAGCCCGCCGGCTTCACTCCTCCGCTTGTTTTTAATAACTGCAGTCAGCCGCTCAAATGTGGGAGTGGGAACCTCTTGTTTCGGACAACGGCATCATAATTTGTCAGTACACAAATTGTTTTAGCAAACTTCCTTTATCAATCTTTGCAAATATTTTCTCATTGTATCCATGAAAAGTCGTCGACGTTACGGAATCATCAACGAAACCGCGTCCGCCTCCGCCATAAAATTAATCGTGCTAACACAATAACTCAAATACTATGTCATGAATCGTTTTTAAATTTTGTACCCTACTAGACCTTAGAGCAAGGAAGAACTGGATTTCTTTTGAGAAAGGTGAGTTCGATGTTTCCGACAGTAGGGAGAACTTTATCTCCACATTTTTTTCGGGCTACGATTTTTCACTGTTGATCTGATTTAGTCCAAATTTGGTTTGGATATTTTTATGTAAATGTCGTGTTTTACTCTAGTAGTTCTTATTTTTCTCACAATGGTGGAGCTTTTTTTTTAAGGGAAAACACCGTTTTTCAGACGCAACTCTAAAATTATTCAATTTCAAAAAATATTAAACCCACATAGACCTTCGTCCGTGAAAGGAGTGGACTGATTTTGGGAAAGACCATTTTTATATTTCTGACACTAGGAGGAGCTTTAACCTCTAAAAGTTTTCAGGCTATAAATTCTCTACCATTGGTCAGATTTTATCCTAATGTGGTGCACAAGAATCAACTTGAATAGATCGATCTCCTGTACGTCATCTTTCACCCTAATTGTTCTTATCTAACTCACTTTTTTTAACAAAAAACACAGTTTTTATGACATAGCTTCCTAAACGTTAGTCGGATTTTGGTGCATATAGATCGGCTCGAGGAGATTTATTTTGTAAATATTATATTTTAATGACTAGGAGGAGTTTCTGTTTCGGTCTCCACCAACCTCTTACATGTGACAAACAGTGGTGGGTCTCCACTGCAAAACAATGAGCTGTCAGATGTTTGCAGATCTCCTTCTAGCGTTGAGGGACCTTCAGTGACTCCCTCAGGTACAAGCAGTGACTTGATTCATTGTTAATATGAAGAATGTGGCTACAGCTTATCAATTCATAGAAATGTGATTATAGCAACTCAATATAAATAGTGTAATAAATTGGATTTAGCCTGCACGCATACTTATAACTTTAAAATTAACTTTTAAATGTTTGATTAACTCACGGTGAGTGATCGGTTTGTTTGCAAGCTATAAAAGGAAATGAATCCATGAAAGACGCGCGGCCCAGATTTCATAACAACCTCCCGTCGTCGTCTTCTGCTGTCACGAACCTCAAGATTGACGCTTTTATACAATTTAAAGCTGCATTGAGAGTCCGTCTAATCACACAATCCTGACTTTCATCTAGTCAGAACAAATCCTACAAATCCTTGTTGAGACAGTGTCCATATTTGTCTTTATCTTTTGACCCGAATAATAGGCAAACACGCAGCAGGTACGTCTGTCTAGAGCGCAGAATTGATGCGGTTCTGTCTCATAAATCAAACAGCAGCATGAATATTAAAGAATGACTGTATGATGATGAATAAATGAGTGTGCTGACTCAGTGTTTACCTGCTCAATGAAAATATGTCACAGGCTTCTGACAGTCAAGGCTTTAGACTGCAGGTGGTGGGTGTGTGGCGTGGAATACCTCAGGTCCGGTAAGATGTAGCGAGTCAACAGAACCAAGTAGGTAGAGATTCGTAAAGGTAAAGATTTTTTACCTTTACCACCAAGACCTCAGGTAGTCTTTGTCTCTCCCATTCCCTGTTTTGGTGAAAATTAAGTATTTTCCGGATTTAATTATCGTTATCGTTACTATCATTATTATAGTATGATATTTTTCCCAGAACTTATTTCAATCAGAACCGAATCAATAAAAGATCAATGACTTATTACAATAAATAATGTTTGATAATGAATTAGAGAGTCTCAGACTCTTTGGGGGGATTGAGATCGAAGGGTCTCCGCCCTGAGCAGCAGCACAGAATATCCCGCCATTGGAGTCTGGATACTGGTGGTGGTGGCTGATGAAGCTGGTGAATGATGAAGCTAATGGATCTGCGAGGACTAGGTGGTGATGATCAAGCTTTCGATAGATCTCCATGACTAAATGCAATCATACTATTACCATCGTTATTATTGTCCTGGGATCCCCAGGACGAGATGGAGAAGGTTGTTGGGGAGAGGGATGTTTCTGGCGCACCCTTCTTGTCCTGCTGCTGCCGCTGCAGTGGGAGTGGATGGATGGGTGGACCTGGTTTCTATAACTGATATCTTTGTTGCTTTGTTGCATTGTTTTGCACGCCCCTTCCGCACCTACCCCCCTTTTCTTTCTCTCCCCCTCCCTCTCTTTTGCTCTCAGTTTTTTCTCGCCATCGTCGCCAAGTGCTCGCCCACGGAGGAATTTGTTAGGTCTCTGTTGCAAAATGAGTAAAGAGTTTGGTCTAGACCTGCTCGTTTCGGGAAACCACCTTGAGAAAACGTTCCTTGTGAATTGGCACGATATAAATAAAATGTGATTGGATTTGAATATTACATGTTTATTCCACCAGCCTTTGGTGAATGCCCTGGCATCCTTGAAAAAATCCATTGCGTTTGAACTAACTTCCCTTTTGGTTTTGTTTGCGCATGAAGAAATAACGTGGCTGCAGCCTCATGCAACCCGAGACAAATCTGACATTTTGCAGCAGAAAGCACAACTCAGTGATCAATTAAAAAACAAACTATGAGATGGAAAGAAATCACACGCTGCGTAGTCCTGTATGTGTAAACACAGTCGAGTTACGCATGAGGGTGTTAGTGCAGCAAGTGTGTTTCATGGGCTCCGTTTAGGGAGTGAGAATGAAGTCAGCGGAAACTGCTGTCGTTTGATTGGGAAAGGAAATAAACAAGTGACAAGACAAGCGATGTGTGAAAGGGAAACGCAGAAGAAACCATGCAAAGAGGGAAACAAACAGGAAAGGAGTTTTTGTGGAAACTGGAGGATAAAGCAGCCTGGGGATGTAGTTCTCATTAAGAGAGCATCGGGTCATGACATCATCCAATCGTATCACTACAAAGTAAGGCCAGTTTGTAAACGAAAACGCTGTGAAACACTTAAAGGGAACCAGATTTTGGTGTTTAGGGGTTTGAACAATCGTCATCGCCGCCGCCTCAAATCCTTCGTGTGAGTCAAAAACTATTTCATACAAACAGAGTTTAGTGAGAGGAAGAACTGGGTTGATTTTCGGAAAGGTCACTTGTATATTTCCAATAATTGGGAGAGCTTTATCTCCAAATATTTTTGGTCCATAATTTCCGATCTAGTCCAAATTTAGTGCATAGGAATCAAGTGGAGGAGATCTATTGTGTCTTACTTTAACATTTGATATTTTACTTACTACTTACTTTAACGTTTAATATTTTACTTACTACTTACTTTAACGTTTAATATTTTACTTACTAGGGAGAACCTTTTATGAAAGGCCGATTTCTGGATAACACTCAAAACATGATTTCATGGATCAATTTCAATCTTAATGCCCACAGATTTTAATGTGAGGAAGAACTGGATCGATTTTGGGAAAATTCGGCTGTAAATTTCGGACATTAAGGGGAGTTTTATCGGCAGACGTTTTCAGGCCATCATTTCTCAATCATTGATTTGATTTAGTCCAAATTTGGTATATGTGAATTGACTCAAGGAGATCTATCTTGTTTATGTCATTTTTTACTCATAACTCAATCTAACAGTTCATATTTTAGTCCTGACACGTCATGTCAGGACTCAGAAGTCCATCTCTACGGGAATGAGAAGATGGACGGTTTGGTCTGCTCCTGATGAACATGTGGCGCCTTGCATGGCAGCCTTCATCGTCACTGTATGAATGTTTGTTTGAACGGGTGGATGATGACTCATCAAGCCCTTTAAGCGGTCAACGGACTAGAGAAGTGCTACATAAGTAAAGTCCATTTACCACTTACAGGGCGTTTAACCACATGACATGCAGTCTTAGCATCAAACAACTTTTAAAAAAAAGTATTTTTTAAAAGTATTCACACTTTGAATGCCGCATGAATGAAGAAGGCAATCAAGACGCTTGTGTCCACAATGACCATAAAAACATTAGTGATGGGCTTTCAACTGGGAACACCTCAATAACTGTCTCAGTGTGGAGAAGACAGACGGGATAAAAGAAGGAGGAGCGGCCTGAAATCTGAAGCAGATGTCATAAATATAAGGAAATGCAGACTGTGTGGATGAAGTACACAGGATTTTGTTATACCATGGAAAGTGCTGCGGTTTCAGTTATTTATGAAATTGCCAAATATGAAACAAAAAATAACTGTTGCAAACAATGTAACTAAAACTTTTGGACTCACAGATGTGAAAACACATCAGTCCAGGAAAGAGTCCAATGTTTTGACAACAGCAAGAGAAACTGTGATGTACAAGGAGGTTGTGACGATGCATCTAGGGGAGAAAAGTGGGGGAAACTGAGGTATTGATGTATTCTCTGACTCTATGAGGCTATTAAATATTCAGAAACGTTTTGTTTTGTCGTTTTACTTTTTTACTATCTGTTGTTCATAGGCGTTTGTCTCGGTCTCCTATGAGCAAAAATGAGCTTCAGACTCATTCATTTTCTCCCAATAACATCCCAACTGTTATATTTTAAGCAGGTAGTGCGTAGGTAGCTTACGTTACCATATCTGTACGCTAACTTTAGCGATTTAGCACGAAACACACCTGATGTTCTACAAGTTTTGTCCATTTTTATATCATTATGGTCATTAGACCCTTCAGAGATTCTCCGCGGCTAAATCACAATCAGCATCAGAGGAAAACAATACGGATCGACCACCGCTTCATAACTCTGCACACACAGCTTGCCAGCCTCCCAAAGGGTTTGCTGAAAACTGTGTGTCGCTGTGTTGGCAGTTCTTACAGGTATGGCGGAACAATATTACGCAGGAAGGGAACAGGGAAGAGAGGTCATGCTGGAGGGCAGCATGATTATTCACTTCAATCCCCTGCGGCATGGTCTCCTCAGCGTACGGGACATGCCAGCCCGGTGTAATGGCCTTATTAAGGTAATGGTTGTAGTTACAGGCTTTGTCTTCCTCCAGGTAATTCTATCTATCTAGAATTTAATACCTGCAAGTGTTTTCTGTCATAGAGGTGTGTCGGCACGGAGCCAGCTATTTTTGTTTGTTTACACCGAGTATAATCCAGCAGAGGATGTTGAGCAATTACGTTGATCAAATCATCTTTTTTTTTTCTTCCTCACCGGTTTACGTTCATGAAATATTTATATATATATATATATATATATATATAGTTTTTTTTTTTTATCTGTGAGCCATTTGATTGGTTCGCTGTGTGGCAGACTCGCTGAGAGAAGCTAACCCAATCCATCGGTCATTCCGGGTTGCCTGGACGCGTTATGGGTCATCTATACAACCATTATGTCAGTATGACGCTGTTAGTGTAACGCTATGTAGATGGGTGGTACAATGAGTGTTTCTCTCTGAACCAGCAGTCTTTATTTTTTCAGCAATTTGTCTCCCCTCTTGGTTTTAAATAATAAATGAACATTCACCTGCTGTTAAATGATCCTACCCACTTACAGGTGCCGTTTTAGACAATCAATCTTATTCTGACGTCAATGGTTATAATGATATGGCTGATCTGTGTATACTGTAGATTAATATCGTTTTTGGCTAGAACATTGGAAAAAAGAGTGGATTCATTTTTCGTGCATTTATAAATACGTAGAATGAGTAACAGAGGCTAGAAGCACAAACGTTCTTTATGTTATTCATTTTCACTTGGAAGAAACGAGTTTTCTTATCAGACAAATTCCATTTCAAGCCCTTATTCGATCTCGGTGTATACTCCCCCCCCCCCCAAAACACAAAAGTACAATTAAATTGATTGGAAAAAAAAGAAAGGGTTGCACGATGTTTCATTTCGGCAGCGTCTCCATGGAGTAACTAAATCATCTCCATGGAGATGTTGAAATAATTACTCGTTCTTAGCTTTTTGTTGATTCAGGAAAAGTTTCTCAGAGTGGAGCCTCTGTTTTTAGAGGAAAGCCCTGATCACACACACACAGTCACACATCTCCAGCTGCAGCAACCGACCCCTGAGCAGGTCCACGGGAGCAGGTGGAGATACGGGTCTGGAGGAGGGGAATGCATCATTTTTATACAATAGATCCAATCACTATTTTATACATTTAACTTACAATTAGAGGAAAATATGACTTTTCTTTTTCAAACAGCAATCCATCAAGGGTTAAACATTCAAAGAAAGCTGATCTGCTCAGAGACGTTTATTATTACAATTATATTGTCTTTGTTCTTTCATTATTTATTGATTTATTCATGATTTATTCATGATTTATTCATGATTTATTCATGATTTATTCATGATTCACAGAGAGCGTGATATAAAGTAGTAATAATGACGTGGGGTCCGGTTTATTTCCCCTGGCCCACCACATGTGTTGCCGGATTAGTGTGACCTCCGTCTGGCCTCGCTACTCAATCTGGGAATCTAAAACATTAAAAATGTATTTCATTTATTGTACTATACTGCTTATAATATGGAATATAACTATAATATCTATGATATTGTTGTATAATTTATATTTAATATGCGTATCGGGATAACATCGTCTCATCCTAGTATGATGTCATCATTTTAACATTATTTTCAAACTCCGCTGAGAAGGTTTTGTTTACACTCCTGTGCATTTGTTGTTTATTGTTTTGTGAGCAGGGTAACAGTAAAGCCACAGGACGGATTTCTATGATATTTTACCCAGAGGAAGGTTTTGGCATATCCTAGATGGGATTAAAATTGGGTGACCATACGAGTTACACTGCATTTAAAATAAAACAATACGCCCAATATGAGTATCCAAGGTGGAAGGGAGCACAAAATAAACTCCTGTGCAAATTGACTGATCTCAGTTACAGCAATGTACGTTGTTTTTTTTCTTTTTTCGTTCTCGTCGAGTTAACGTTGAAACATTTCGATTAACAAAGCATGTATCATTATCATTATCATCATTATTATGTAGGTGCACGTAATCATCCGATTTTGGGATGGTCTCAACAGTTCTTTTGACTCCTTTTATGTTTCCTCTTGGGTGGAGCTGAGGGCTGAGTGGGCTGAACAAAGTCGCTGAAGTGAAAGGCGCAGGAGACGAGCGGCTACAGAGTATTTGAGAGATACTCAGAGTTTGTTGGAGTTGGCGGTAGATTTAGGGGCTGGCAA
>VRLP01005285.1:0-38520 GCA_009660295.1 Lophius piscatorius | reverse complement strand
GAAGGTAATACTGGTTATGGAGGAAGACTGGGTCTGATGTGGGGTGCCAATTAAAATAGCTTCGGTTTTGGAGCTGTTCAACTGGAGAAAGTTGTTTTTCATCCAGACCTTTATCTCCTCCAGACAAGCACGGAGAGTTGACAGTGGAGATGATGATGACGATGAGGATGGAGAGGCTGCGGAGGAACATGTGTCAGTTTTTATGTAGATTTGCGTGTCATCAGCCTAACAATGGAATGAAATGAGGAATGAAATGAGGAATGTTTTGTTCTTTTTGTGTTGAAAAACTGTTAAGTCTACTGTTGTTGTGTTGTTTTGTTTGCTGCATTTTTTGTCAAGGAGTGCAGTGATGTTAAAAAGAATTTCCCCTTGGGGAAAATAAATGACAAAGTCAAAAGTCAATCCCTGTCCTTTGTACAGAAAATTCTGTCAAAGCAGAGGATTTGTGATTTAAGGACCCCTTGAAGATGTGCTTTTGGTGGAGGCTCTTTTTGTGTAGCAGTGTATGTGTATCCGGGGGTTTAAAGAAAACTTTTGTATTTAGTGTCCCAGTGTTTGTGAAATCCGAGTCCTTGAAGGTGGTGACATCCTGGGTAGTAGATTCCACCGTAACGAGGGGGTAATTGTCATTTAGGATTGTCGGGAAGTCCCTGAATTCCTCCTCTGAGTACGTCCAAAAACCCCAGATGTCATCTAAGAGGTGATGTAGGGGGAGTTTAGTGTTTTTTTGAAACGCTGTGTTTTCCCAGTCAGCCATGTATATATTTGCATAGGCGGGGGTAAAGCGTTTCCCCATTGCTTTGCCTTTGATTTGCAGTTGGAATTTTTTTGACAAAATTGAAATCCTTCCTTGTCAGGCTTAGGTGTAGGAGATTTGGTATCTCATCCTCGGGCCAGCATTCTACTGGGTGGTTTTTTAGGGCTTCCTGTATTGATTTCATGCCGAGTTTTGTGTCAATGTTGGTGTAAAGGCTGTTTACATCTATAGTAAATAGGAGGCATGGCTCCCATTTCCCCTATCAGGTAAGTCCTTTGTCTTTGGGTAATGTGTTTCTTGTTTTTCAGGTTTTCCAGGATGTTCCCCTATTGAAGAGCTGATTCCTGCAAGATGGGTTTCTCTAAAGGTAGGTAGTATTTTTTGTCATTAAGTTGTTTGAGTGCTTTCAATACATTATTAATCCTATCAGTAATGGCCGTTGTATTGTCATCTCATAGGAGGGCCATGTCAACGTTCTAGTATGAGAATAAACGTTTTTTCAATATTTTTTAACATTTATTATAATAGTTTCCTCATATTTACAGAAAAAATGCTAATAGCAGTTATTATGCATTTGTATACGCATTGTACTCAACATTTAGTGCATCTGATTTTTCCTTACTTTATTTAACACTAAATAAAAAATAAATAAATTGTCTAAACATTGCACTGAACTAACAAATTAAATCCATGAATACATTTGTATTATTCTACTTCTTGCCAGATACCTGACAGCACTTCCGCTCACACAACTGAGGTATATTTGGCCTGATGGAGGTCACAGTTATTACCCTGAGTACAGCTTCAAGATGGGTATCACTAACCCTGGACATGTACTTACATTTTCATTTTACATGTACTTACATTTTCATTTTCATTACAGTTCATAGTTGCAAAGCTCCAAAAAGGCACATTACCCGACTGAATACTTTCGACAGCTCGGGTAAGGATGGAGGCAATTCTCTCAGGAATTGTCCAGTCAGATTTGCTTTTCCCTGTGCCTTTCTGAAGATAGTTTTTAGTTCACTGTTGCACTGCAAGTCAATAAGTTCCATTTGCAACACACCTGGGACACTCTCCACATCAGCTGAGAAGGGGTCTGCAAACAGCTGGGAAGTTTCACGGTGGGCCTTGCAGTCGGAAAAACGCTAATTCATTCCTTAGTCCACTAAGAATGCAAGGTCTATTATCAATTTCATCATCAAATCATCAAATTCAGGAACATCCATTCTGCCATCTTTCATTATTTTCTTATTCTGCTCTTGTTGAGTCAATTTCTTTTTAAAAGGCCCGGAACTGGCGGTGCTGTAAACTCCTGGACCTTATGTAATTTATACATTTCAGGACCACAGACATGACATGTTCATATTTCAGAAATTTACTGCACAAAGCCTGTTGGTGTATGATGCAGTGCAGAAATACTGCTTGATCTGAATTTTCCTCCTCTAACTTTCTCCTGTACCAGCACTACCAGTTTTTTTATCCGTCATGGACAGGGCTCCATCAGTAGTATGCCACCCAGTCTGTTCCATGGCAAACGAGCCCGCTCCAGCGTGTCGCATTGCTGCGGAAATTTATCCTTGGCTGTGGTACGGCCTCCCATTAGACACAGACTGAACAAATCTTTTGTCACTTCCAACTGCTCATTCATACCCCGGATGAAAATGGCTAGCTGAGCACTGTCCGTTTTGTCTTTGCTTTCGTCCAGCGCCAAGGAGTATGCAGTGAAAGCTAGCGTTTGTCATCTAAGTATTCATAAATGTCATTTGATAAGCTGCTACTGCACTCCGATACTGTGTTTGCCGTAAAAGATATAATATTGAACAAACTCCTCTTGTCTGGACAAAGGACATCAGCAACTACCAACATGCAATCTTTAAGAATGTGCCTTCAGTGAACGGCTTTCCTGCGTTGGAGATCAACTCACTCATCACATAACTTGCTTCGTCGGCAGCATCGGCATCTTTCTTGGCCTAGTGGAAAAGACTTTGCTGAGAAGTTAGTACTCTCTGTAGCTGCATCGCTCTTTTTCCATCTCGTCTCCTTCGTACTTCTCATACTGCTCTCCGTGTTTAGACGTGTAATGACGCTTGACATTGTATTCATTTCAAACAGCGACTTTTTCCTTACACATCAGGCAAGTACAATTTTCACTGAACTCCACAATAAAATACTGAAATGTCCATCTTCCTTGAAACAGTATATGTTTCAAAGTCCAACTTTCTTTTCTGCCTGGAAAGCGACATCTTTGCTGTTTGTGGCAAAACAAACAGCCCGCTTCTTGCCCGCCGACACCTGCCCGCTTCTTTAGAAAAACGTCGAAAAACGTCAAACAAAACACTTTTTGTTTGACTTTTTTAAACAAATATAATTCGTTTTTTATTAGAAGGGGTAGTTTAAATTGCTATGAAACAAGTATAAAAAATTTAATATTTCTACATCCGACGCGGGCCGGATGGATAGGGGGGTGGGCCGGATGTAGCTCACGGCCTGCCAATTTGAGACCCCTGGATTAGACTTTAGGGTTTGGTATACGGTTAGTGAAAAAAAATCTTCAAGTAGCCTGTGCCTAGGTCCCGTTCTATCCTCGCATGGTCACCTAAGCTGGACCAAGGGATGTAAATTTAGAGGGGTTAAAGAAGGTTGAAGGGTTAGGGGGTTAGGGTTAGGATTAGGGTTAGTGGCTAGAGGTTAGGGATAGGGTAAGTGGTCGGGGTTAGGGTTTAGGATTAGAGTTAGTGGTTAGGGTTCAGGGTGTAAGGGTTTAGGGCTAGGGTAAGAGTTTAGGGTTAGTGGATATTGTTAGTGGCTAGGGTTAGGGGTAAGGGTTTAGGTTAGGGGACATAATCCGGGAATCCGGCAGGGGCTGACCTCCACCTAAAGCACTGGCCATCCCATGATTGGTATGTGGTGCTCACACCTCGCTCAAGCCCCAAGGGTGTGTTTTCCCAATAATACTGATCCAGTATTTCTCGGATTTCCTGCGTAGACTGTAAGTCCATATAGGTGATTGTTCTGTAATCCCATGACCCTTAATGATTCATATTTATGTTTAATAAAATGTTTGATCAAATGTTTGTCTTTTCTTTTTTGATGTCGTATATTATATCTGTGTTGAGTTAGTCTGTTCCTAATTGAGTTTTTGGTTTCTCCCACATACTTAATATTACATTTTATCTAGTAAATGTTGATACAGTTCTTTTTCTGTGGGTTTATGGGAGGCCCTAATTTAATTGTCAATTTGGATTGTGGGTTGGTCACAAATTGGACATTTCTGTATTCGAAACATGGTTTTATTATCGTACTTTATGTGGTCCCTAATTTACTGTGTACCAAAAGGTCCTGTAAATTTTTATTCCTGTGAGTATGCAAATATGGTTTTGTTTGTATGAAATGTCCTGCTATTCCCTATGAATTTCATGTAATTTCTTCTGCGGATATGGGCCTAGCCTAGACTTTGTTTGGAGTAGGTCGTTACGAGTGGATTGAGGTTGTTATTCAACGTTATTGGTGGTATTTCAAGGGGCTTACTCCATTTTGATGGATCCTTATGGATTTTTAGTATTAAATTAAACCTTCTGGGGAGTGGGTTTGTGCTGCCAAGAAGGTATTATTTCTGTTTTTTTGTTTATGAAACCTTCTGCACACATTTGGTCTAATAACTCAGTGACCATAACAATTGTTTCCTGAAATTAATTCAATTGTTTAATTGTCTTTGGGCCTCCCATATATATTGTTCTCTATCTAAAATGACAACAGCACTGCCTTTATCCGTTGGCTTGATCACAATGTGGTTGTTATTTTTGGTTTGATATTTTAATGCCTGTTTTTTTAAATGTAAGACCTTTTGTTAAGTCATTTTAACCGGGTCTCCGTCGGTTTAAACTTTTTAGCAAGAATAACTACGTATCTGAAACTGTGATGGATTTTATGAATTTCACCACTTTCCGATCTATTAATTGCGCTGTTGTCCGTACCATGTGAGTTTTTTGAATTGTTGTGGGGTATTTTATTTCCATATACAATTGCATTCTGGGATTTTGAAAGACCACTCCTATGAATTGGTCTTAGTGGGCTGTCAAGTTTAATTTCTCAGTCCAGTGGTCCAGTATGGCTGTCTCTGCTGTCCAATGCACATTTTGCTCAGGGTGGAGATATGCATCAGATACTGGCTGTATGTGGGACATGTTTGCCTGGATGTGTGAGTTAAGTATGTCCAGATTTTCTTGTTCTTTTGGAGGAAGTTTTTTGGAGTAATAGATGATCGGGATGATGATGATGATATTACTAATAGATACCGTCCTTTAATATATTCAAGAGGATATCATCCTGAGACACAGCCTTTCCATCCTTACTGGCATCAGTAAAGTCGGACTCAAGAACCTTAATAGAATCTGATGGAGTCAATAGAGGAAACTCTCTGACAGCAACTCTATGGCAAGCGTTAGTGATACTTGGTGAGTCAAGATGAGATGGGCCACCTACAATACTCCATCCGAGATCTGTGCGAACTGCACAGGGTTCATTGTTTCCTCCCAAGATTACTTGCCGTGATGCCAGTTCCCTTGAGCAGTTGTATCTTATTAAAAGACCAACTTCACACTCCAGCTGTGGTGGAACTTCCTCTGCAATTTTAGTGAGATGCTTTCAGTACCTTGCCGTATCACAGGCAAGGTAGGAATGTGTGTTCGATTCACTCTTAGAGAATCTTGGGTGTAGGCCGGAGGGAGATCAATGAGGATTGTGGAGTTGTAACCACGGACTCTGAGACCTGAGTCTCTGTAACCATCTGTGCGTGGAGAACACTGGATTTCATCTTCTTTTCTTTAAGATAAAGTTTTTCTGTGGTTAGGAAATTCCTGCTTTGTTTTCATCACTTGAGTAACTTTACAGATCCACCGTGATGCTGCCCAGTCAGGTAACTTCTGAACCAGCTTTTTATTTTTCTCACAGTCATTCAGAATATCGAGGCCTTTAACAAGAGGAATGGCTCCCTGAATTGCGTGTATAAGATCAGTAAATGGCCTTAACCCCTCGGCACCCTTTGACTGGATCTTTGGTCAGTTTTATATTTTTTCTCTGAATGCTCTCTGCGTGATAAAAGGCTGACCATACCTGTGGTTGAGAAGATTCCATGCATCTTTATAGGCTTCATCATCATTTCATCATCATCAATAAAAAGTGCCATCAAGTGTCTTTCGTGCTGGACCTCCTATGTACTTCCTCAATTAATGCAATTTGTCTGCTGATGAGATGTTCTTTCTGTCTATGAGGGATGTGAATGAAGCCTTCCACTCTATAAACTGGATTGGATCAACAGTGAATACAGACGATTCTGGCATTGGCAGCCTGTTCATGGATATTGTATCTTGGATTGCTTGAGCAAGATTACATTCTTTTCTGCCTTTAGTCTTTCCAGCTAAGGTTTTTGAGCTTCAAGTTTAATTTTTTTGCTGTTCCACAAGGAGCTGAATCTTTTCCTTTTGTTTTTCTCCTCCAATAACTCCTACTCTGCTTCCTTTGCTGCTAACTCGGCTGCAGCATATGCCCTTTTAGCTGCTATGATGGAGACCACAGTGCATTGGCTGGAACTGCTACCAGAGTAGTGACTTGAAGGTGAGCATAGTCTCTTTTAAGCATCTCTCGAAGACGATGTTGTACTAGCTCACTGTCATAATCTTCAACGTCTGCTATCCTCTCAATAGCGAATTTAACAATGTCCTTTGTCACTGCCTCACAGGTATCAATACGACATCGCGTCTCACTAGATCGAGCCAGGTGATCCCCAATTTCTACATAGTTGCTTGTAACATCATCCTTACTTTTCTCCAGCGAGTCTATAAGAGCTGCAATTTGGCTTTCAGGAATGTCAGACTTTAGCTGCTATCTGGCCTTACGTGCTTGGGTCTTCCATTGGTCATAAAGATGAATGAGCCTTTTTTCCCTTTTATGAGCCCCTTCTTTCTGAAATGCAAGCATCTTCTCCATGGGATTCCGTATGCGACCAGAGCGGCGAAGATCCGTTGTCTGGTCTGAGCCTCTACTGTCTAGAGGTGAGTTATGAGATGCTTCCATTTTGGGAGTGTCACAACCTTAGATCATCACATTGATTCCCTCTGCATTCAACATGGTTTTCAGGAGTATTGTGGGACTGATGAGGTGAAGCTCTTACTGTAGCATCCCCGGTTAAATGATGGTCTTACTGTCCAACTGATGGTTCACAAAATCGTTATTTCTGACAATGTAGCTCCAAAACATGCTTTCAATACCGTAAGAGCTAAGAAGAAAACAAAAAATAAAACTAAATACACCTTTAAAAGCTTCTCCAAAATTTATATACACTGTAGTTAGTGCAAAACAAGCCTTACACTTAAAAAATATGATTTCTTGTAAATAGTGAGCTTAATTCAACCGAATATTGATGTGTTATGGCTAATATACCGATTTAGCTAGCTCACTCATGTATGCATACTCAATACAAACTCAGAAAACTATTAAGAAAAAAGCTCAATATTACTCAAAAATTAAACTAACACACCGACAAACCTTGTGCCCTTTTCAAAAGTTGCTAAGTAGACAAAGGCGTGACTTTCCCGTCATCTTGAAGAAACACTTCTAAACTTTCACCGTAACCTAACTCCTTTTTTCTTCTTTCATTCCCTTACTAAATACTTCCTTCAAAATAAAAGGCCCCACCTTTATAATTTAACCAAATGGGACAAAATCAACATATAGCCCCAAGAAAACAATATATAATTAAAATTGTAAGCAGTGATGAAGCTCCCTCGCACTCCGACGCTATTCGGGGCGTGCCGCGCGATCACTGAAACCCGTAGCTTACTCCTCAAGGACGCCGCACCGTAAATATGTCAATGTTCCAATCACGATAATCGATGGAGCCTCACTTCCTTTTTCCGGCAGGTTGCGCTGTCCCTTTGACTGAATATTTTCTCATTGGCATCTTGGGGTCGGGTCTCTGATACAGTGTTGCAATGTTAGGGACGGATTGGACAATGTAATGTATAGTTTCTAGCTCGTTTTTAGGGTTAAATGGAGGGTTTCACTAAGCTGCGGCCAGGCCTTCCAAGTCACGGATAAAACATGTTGACTTTCCACCCTCAGTGCCTGGCGATCGTTTTCACCAAATGTGATGTTGATAAGGATCATTTTCAATTGAGTCTCTCTTCCTAGTTGCCAACATGTGTCGGTGTCACTGTAATTGAATATAGTCACATAGGGATGTTCAGGAAGGGGCTCTGATCCTACATGTGAAGTTTGGGACGTATAGGACAATGGAAAGTGTCGTTTTTTAGCACACGGGTTAAATGGCGAGTTTTATGGCGCCATGGCCATGCCTTCCAAGTTATGGATGAACCTTTCATTATCGTTTGTATGTAGTAAC
The DNA here is from genome assembly GCA_009660295.1 of Lophius piscatorius. Lineage (NCBI taxonomy): Eukaryota > Metazoa > Chordata > Actinopteri > Lophiiformes > Lophiidae > Lophius > Lophius piscatorius. The sequence continues at coordinate 30,361 of VRLP01005285.1, read as the reverse complement.
TGTTTGCAAGGAATGTCTAATTGGCCAGCAGTAATGATGTATTAGCCGTGGCTATTTTGTCAGTGGTCATGTTTTGGCAGATTATCCACCAGTCATGATGTCATAGCCGAAGCTATGTAGCAAGTGGTTATGATCATTTGGCAGAGTGGCCAGTGTGCATGGGATGGTCAGAATGTTTGAGTGTAGAACTTTGAATGAAAGTGTGTAGGAGGATGGATGGATAGATAGAATTATATATCGGAGGTTGAACCCCTTTATCAGCTTGTCATTATTAAAAATTTTAATATATTACTGAAATGTTTTATCTTTTGTGGTTGTTATGTATTAGACATATTCATATATTTTTTATTTGTATGTGTGTGCATATATGTGTTTTTATTTATGATGCAATTTTGTATCTATTTATTTTGGTTGTCTGTTAGAAGAATTTTATGGAATTATGTATTTTAGTTTTTAGATGTTATTGTTTTCTTGTTATGATTTTATATGTGTTTTGTTGTTTGGGTTTATTTTTTTCAAAGAAGGATAATTTTTGATTGCCAGTAAATGCATCTGGGGTTAACGGGTTATATAATCAATTGTCTGATTGTCATTAAGTGCAACAAACACAGTTATCATCCACGGTGTTTGGTGAGGAGTTGAATTTAGTGAAGGCCTACTTTACATTTCTATAATAGATGTGGCTGGTTTTCATATTCCGTAAATGTTTTTGACTCTTTTGTTCACATTTTCTTAATATTAGATAGAAGGGCTACCACTCCTACCAAGTTTCCCTGCCTTGGCTCTGATGCTGATTTGATAACAATACGGCACAGCCTTCAGCTTTTATGGGTTTGTATTAAATGTTGATTAAAAGCCAATAGTTCATTTGGTATTTTTAATATGCTGTTTCGCATGAGAAAATGGAAGTAATGAAAGCATTTAAAACATAAGTGATGTTCAAACCGTCATCAATATTAATGAGTTCTGTAATTTATTTGTGTCAGTTCATGGCGTTGTCATCAGTTATTTTCCTTAAGTTTGAATTGTGAGTGATAATAATTGTATAGGAGATGTTGACGTGTTAAAAAGCAGATAGTGTTAGTAAATTTGTTTTTTCACTGGATTAATTTCAAATGTGTTATGTGTGTATACATTGTTCATAAAAATGTAAGAAACCAAGTAAAAATTCTTGTAATGTAATCTTTTATATTTATTTCATGGTGTCAACAAATATCATATACTTTGATTAATGAGGGATAAATGGGATGTTGGTTTTGTTTGTACTATGTGCGAGTGCAAGTTTATAGAGTGGTATGACTTGTCTTGTTTTCTTTGATTTGCATGGATATTTTTCTTTTATTTTAGTATTCGTGGACTGATGAGGCTGTTTCGAGGTGGGAATTGTATCAACAGTGTGTCCAGACCCTCCATTGGGGTCATGGAAGTACAAGTACGGGTGAGGACGCAGAATAAGCAGCAGTGCCAAGAGGAGACCTTTTATAAGCTTCTCCATGAGAAAGAGCTGCAGCTGCAGGAGAAGGAGCTGCAGCTGCAGAATGCTCTGCTGAGGACGAAGGTGGCCGAGCTGTCTGCATACTATGACCAGGATGGTAAGTGTTGTTTGTTGTTTACACCCATTTTGTCATGTGTTTGTCTGTTGTTCACACTTGTGGTTGAAGTTATTTATGTCTTTACTGCATACATGGAAGTTTTAGAAAAAGATGTATTGTTTACACATGTGATTCATTTATTTCTGTATGTGTTTATGGTTGTGGTCATTTTACAATTTGATGTGATTAATTTATTTATTCACATCAATTCAATTTATTTTGTTTATTATGTATATTCAATTCATGTTGAGAGTATCACCTTGTGTAAGCATGTGTGTTTAATATTTTAATTGTACAAAACATTTGATGTTTGAGTGAGTCACATTTTCCAAGTAATCCAGGAAGGGTTTAAAATAAGTAGTATAAAGTATAAAGTATAAAGTATTATTTATCCCTAGTTGTATTTTTATTTTTTTTGTGTAAAACTTTCAGTTTATTATGTTCGTTCAAAAGCAACAGCTTTTCCCCCCTCCTGTTAATTATGGATTATGTATATTATGTGAAATGCAATGTTGCTTTACTGTAGGAGAAATGTAAGTGGGGATCAATTCAATCTTCTGCATTTTGATGTGAAATGGAGATCTAGCAAAAGTTCAGTCAGGAAGACGATAAAGCTCACCACTGCTAATCTCTCCCTTCTCTCCTAGCTGTCATACAGCCGCATGCTTCCATTCGTTCTCACCTATTATCATTTGGGCTCGGTTACTCCCCTATCAGCTGCTCACCTGCACCCAGACTTGCATTATTGCTGTGTTTTCTGGTCTTTCCCATTGTGAAGAGCGTCAAAGAGAATTAGGCCTGTGAAACCTCATATTTATACCCCAGTAAAACTGGAAGTTATTTTTCACCACTCAGAGTTCCTAACCAAACAGGTGCACCTCAAATATAAAATAGGACTAGAAATATACTTAATTTACCTTTTAATCACAAGATTTCCCAGGGGAGCCAAAAAATTATGGCACTTATTTCAGAGAAAAGATATTTGTTTCATGTTAATTTTTTCACTTCAGTTAGTGGTTAGATATTTTTATAAGTATAGACAAAGAGGACATTTTTTTCAAACAAACAGTTCTGGATGTCCACATTTAGCTACGACAAAATTTTTATCCACTTCCTCATCAGCGTCCGAATGACGTCCAGATGGATGGCATCTTGGGGCCATCAGTTTACCCACCCTTTCTGGAGTCCTTGGAACGGGTCCTGGAAAGAGCCCTAACTGGGGACTACATTGTCCTACTGGTAGACTTCAATGCAGATGCGGCAATGACAGCAAGACCTGGAGTGGCGTTATTTGGAGAAACGGCCTGCCTGATCTGAACCAGAGTGGTGTTCAGGTATTGGACTTCTCTGCTAGTCACAGTTTGTTCATAATGAACATCTTGTTCAAACATAAGAGCTGAGCTTCAACCACGTTCCGGAGATGGCGGGGTACATGGCAATTGAGTGGTCCATGTTCCGTGCGAGCATGGACATCAAACACTGACCTCCAGCTCGCACTGGGACAGTTTGCAGCCGAGTGTGAAGGGACCGGGATAAGAATCACCCCCCCTAAGTCTGAGGCCATTGTCCTTCACTCCTTAAAAGATTAATAAAAATCATGCATTGGCTTTTCCACTGAGGGGTGGAGATAGATGGAGCCCAACAGGCGATCCTTCCGCAGGCAGAGACAGCTAACAGGTCTTATGCAGGCTGTTTCAAAATGCAGATATCAAAGAGATTGAGGAGCTTGATTTACTGACATTGCAAACAATGTGGCAGGGTGGTGGATTTGAGAATATGGAAGGCAGATATCCAACCCACCTGCTTACCCCTGACACTACTTCTGACATTAAGAGCACACACACTCTGGGAAACTTCTGATTAAGAGCAGGTGCTAGATAATAAGACCAGCATCAGTCTCCTGCAGTCTCAGCTGGTGTTTTGAACATTTATAATATTCCCTTTCGAGAACATGGCCATAAGCCTATTGTGACAGAGCAGGAGGTTGACATAGCATGCGCTGCTAGACCTGGAAGCAGGTGCACAGGAGCGGGGAACGAAGAAAGCGTGCATCCAAACAAAAACTGTTATTATTCTTCTACAAACGCTAATTTAATCTTAGGCTAATTTAAAAAATAAATATTAAACTCAACATAGTCTGCCACACCATCAACAATGGAAGAGGAGAATATTGGGGACCAGCTCATCATGGGGACTCCGACCAAGCGCCGACTCCTTCCACGAAGGGAAGTAGTCGCTTCCAGGTTGTGATGTTACATCCTTATGTCCATTGACAGGAAAAATGGATTTGTGTAAATTGATACATATTACCTGACTTGACTGACTCCCGAAGGACCTTGATATCCGCAGCAAGCGAGACCACCTGTTGCTGGCTGAACTCCAATGACTCCCGCAGCGCCTAAAACTCTCTGTGGAGAACTTCGGCCAAAGAGAGATTGGCGAAAGGTTCAGAGTACATCATCTACTCTGCTACAGTCAGGAAGCATCAGATATTTAGCTATTGATATTTTCTTCCTTTCCACTAAACTGTACCCCACATCTCAATTCGATAGAGGGTGACCTCATGCGGTGGGGGACGTTGACCATATAACTCATGTGGAGAGTCACAACAATTAAAATAATGATCCTCCCAAAAATGTATTATCTTTTCTAAATGATTCTGACTTAACCATCTTCTGTTTGGTTTAAGACACTAGACGCTAACATCTCCAAATTTTTATGGAAGAAAAAACCATGACATATTCACTTGACTACGCTTAAAGAAATAAAGATCGTAGTGGAGTAGAACTACCAAACTTTTTACATTACTGTCTTGCAAACAGAGTGCAATATATCTTAAAATGGATCCAACTCAATCCACTGGACCACTCATCGATTAATGTAGAACAAATTCCAATCTAAGACCAGACATTCATCAGCCCCACTGTCAAACATCATAACTGCTTTAAAAGCATTAAAATATGCTCCTCCATGACAGCCTGGTGGGAATTTCTCAATTTAACTAGGTCTTCATTTATCGCATGCACACTCACACCAATATGGAACAATACGGACATCCTACGAAACAAAAAAAAATGCTTAACTTCTCCTCTTGGTATGATAAAGTCATTACACATCTAGACCATATCATCATCATGTTAATGTCAAAGACATTAACATCCCACCTGATGAAGACCCTGGAGCGACTGGTCCTTGGTCATCTCCGTCTGCCTGTCAGCCAAGCGATGGACCCTCTTCAGTTCGACTACCAGTCTAACATCGGGATGGACGACGCCATCATCTTCCTGCTCCAACGAGCTCTTTCTCACCTGGAGAAGCCTGGAAGCACTGTGAGGATCACATTCTTTGATTTCTCCAGTGCTTTCAAAACCATCCAGCCCACGCTTCTGAGGGACAAACTGGAACTGTTAGGACTACCTAACCAACAATCCACAGTATGTGAGGACTTGGGACTCTGTGTCGGACGTGGTTGTCTGCAGTACGGGGGCCCCGCAGGGAACGGTCCTGGCTCCGTTCCTCTTCACTCTCTACACTGCAGACTTCTCCTACAACGCACCCCCGTGTCACCTGCAGAAGTTCTCTGATGACTCGCGGGTCAACGCGGGTAAGACCAAGGAACTGGTGGTGGACTTCTGCAGCTCTTCTCACTTCACACTTCTCAACCCAAGTGTGTGAAGGAGCGATATCAGCGATCTTTCCTTCCTGCAGCAGTCAGACTATTCAACCAGCACTGCTAGTAACACACACAAACACACACACACACAGACAGACATGCCTCACTTCACTTTGCACTATGGGACAGTATAATACTCAACATGTCCATATTTCAAACTGCACATTTAATTTAATTTAATATAACTCAATGAATATTGGTACTTGTTTATTTCTTAGAGTGTATATATTGTTATCTTATATTGTTTATTGTATAGTGTAATATTTCTATTATATTTCTATTGTAGTGCAATGTGTCCAGTATATTTTATACTGTACTATATTACATTCCTTTAGTATAGTATAATATTTATTATAATATAATAATAATAATAATTATAATATTTTATTTCCTGTATAGTGTTATATTATACTATAGTGTAGTATTTCCTGTATAGTGTAATATTTATATTATGGTTTAATATTTCCTGTATAGTGTAATATTTATATTATTGTGTAATACCCTAGTATATATTAATATTAATATTTATTTTTGCTTTTTTATTCTGTTATATTGATCTGTGTGCTCTTTGCTGCTGTAACCCTGCAATTTCCCCGTTGTGGGACTTATAAAGGTTTATCTTATCTTATCTTATCTTATCTTATCTTATCCAAGGTACTAACTTCACTCCATTTCAAGAACTAGTGACAAAATATGGAATCAGCAGTATGCAATGCCATGCATATCTACAACTTATGTCAATAATTCAAGCAAGATTTAAACCAAGCCAATTGGACCTTAATCTCCCGTCAAGAGTAAAATATCTTCTGAATTTCTCATCCCCAGAATTATATCCCAAAATATATGTAGTACTGGCCAAAACGGATTCAAAGTTCCACTCGCAACTTCCAAATGGGCGACAGATTTATCTATCAAACAAGAGCAACATTTCTGGGTGCGAATCCGTTGTAAAACCTTTAATTGACCAAATGCCCCAACCTACAGCTCATACAGTAAAAAAATTCTTCACAGGACGCTTTACTTAGGAGAAAGGAAGTTCAGAATGGGTCTCTGACAAACAAAAATTTGCTTACATTTTATGTATGCGCGCACTCAGAATAAAGTGAACATGAAATGATATAGTTATTAATGTAACGTTGAGGGTATGGGTAAGTGTAAGTATATGTGTGTTTGTTGACAGTATGACAGACTCCCCCTTTGCAAACTAAAATCTGTCTGCCACTGCAAGGTAGCCAGGTCCTCATTCTACATACTGAGGCAGCTGGACAGGACAGGTTAAAAAAAACAAAAAACAATAATAATAATAATAATAATTAAACCCTCACCCAGAGCGCTTTGATTCATTACACATTTTGTCTACACATATCACACACAGGGGCGGAGCATGTGAGTCACTGAAGATAGCTGGGTGAGAATCAGGGCGTTAGCCTGTCAGAGTCCTGCCTTCCCACAGGGAATCACACAGTTGAAACATCACAGACAGACATTCCTCATTTCCTTTAATCGCAAAACTTAATGTTTCCATTAAACAATTTCATTATAACAGGTTTCAATTCTTTTCTGTTGCACTTTTAACTCGACACCCTGTGCAAAAGATTTATAATTTATTTTAAAATTGCTTTAAGAAATAACCCGATAAATGAGATTATAGAAAGTGTTAGAGTATCCACATGTTTAGGACATCAACATGCATGAGTAGTCACATGGATGAGTGTCTGCTTGTTTAACCATGCACATTGTTTACACATTCTGTAGATCAGCACATTACCAATCTAATGTAGTGAAATTGATGCGTAATGTTCGATCATGTCTCATCGTCCAGATGGCTGTGGATCCCACTGAGATGCCCTCCAGATGACACTGATCACAAAATAAGACTGTAACACAACACAGCACCAGGATATAAACTCGCTTCCCTTATGGTGTCCCCAGATCACAAAGCCTGCCCTCACACAAACAAGCACAATATGTGCTCTTATTCATTCGATGTTAACAACATTGAGGAATAATGGAATGTACTGCAAATATCCCGCTCCTGCATACTGTAATAAACTGAGAATGATCCCTATATATCCGTAAAACCCCTACAGACACGTAATCTGCGCTCCAAATGAGTTGACATTAGTCCGTTTTCAATGTGTTTCAAAGCAACTCACATTATTTTGTAAAACTCCAGTATGTAAACACAATAAAAATGAGCTTATCCCGTCTAACTCTGTAAAGGGATCGCATCATTTTCTCAGCTCAGTACACATCACATTATTACTGCCACAAATAGAATATGCCAATGTCATGGGAGCTTTGGCGGCTAGAGATATTATGAGATATAATACTTCACTGATGGCTGTTTCTGCCTCTCTGTGGTTAATTACGCCGAGCTGTCATGGAGAAAAATGCACCACAAATTAAGATTTCTGTTCCTATAAAGGGAGCTATAAGATACCGGCTCAGGCGTCTGTCATCTCCGAGCCCCTATCTGCTTCTGCTGACGCTCACACCGCTCTGCCTCTTTTTCTGCCTCCCCCTCACACATATCCATCTCAGTCCTCGGAGCTATTTCTGTCCTGTTAGTTTGTCATTAGAGCTCCATGTAAACAATAATGTGTGAAAGGCATTGGCCCAATGACATGTAATCTCTCATTAAATGGGGTTTGTGTCTTCTATGAAACCCAATTTTCCATGTCAGGATCCTTGTCTGTCAAAGCCACAAGTTAATTACAACAGGTTGAAAAACAAGCTTATTTTAAGCACAGAGGACTTATTTCTCTGACATTCATCCGGCCATTACCTGTCGCTAAAGTGATCCATCCGCCGGACAGATGTGGAATGTCAGGGTGCTATTCAATCTACGTGATCAGTGCACAGGTTGTGCATATGCGCACATTTGTTTACAACAAATCTGGCCGATCTAAAAGGTAGATACTGTAATTTGTAAAAACTAAAGATGGAATGCAGCCATGCCTGACCGAGCCCCTAAGTCCGTTTCTGGTACTCAAACATCAAATTCTGACAGAGCAGCTGTCTGCTACTCTGTCAAAGCTAAGGTGGTGGGTTCGATCTGCTATCAGGGCTAACAACAGTGCACACTGAGTCAGACAGTCATGTAGCATGACACACAGACACACACTTACACACACAGCTACAGGTCGGGCCCATAAAACATATCAACTAGTTTTTAGAGTAAAATAGAATTATGTTGCCGCGAATAAGTAGGGGGATCTGCAGCTCTTTACTTTTGGCCTAAGTCAGGTGATCCAATCAGGATTAGGACAATCATGAGAGACAGAGAACAAAGTAAAAATCTTTGTTCTCTGTCAACAGATGATCTGTGATAGTTAGTCTGTCTGTATTTTGGTGGTTTGTAAGTATTTGGTGCCCAGACTCTTCAGGGGGATTTTTGTTGAAGGACATCTGCAGCTGGAGGTATATCCCCCCGTGGAGTCAGGATACTGGTGACGGTGGCTGATGACTCTGCCCGGGCTGATGAATGATGAGGTTAATGGATCTGTTAGGACTGGGCAAAGAGGAGGACATGAAGGCTGAGGAGCATGAAAGAACTAGATGAATGGAGAGAATGTTTAAAAAAGACTGCAGATAAATGATTGGCTGACGAGGAAGTTCTGTCACCGTGATATTGGATGGATGTGGTAGGCTGATGAAAGCAGCTGGTATCAGCCAATGAAAAGGGTTACTTTGACTGAACATGCGTTCGGTATTTCATCAAGCCCAAAGAAAATGGTCCTAAAGCTCTCTTTCAGTGAGAGGAGGGGTTGTCACCCAATAAGAAGATTGGCAGTTCAATCTTAGCAGTCGTGCTGTGGGGGTTCTTGAGGAACCACCCTGAAAGCCATCAGGGATGGGTCAAATAAATAAATGAATAAATATACTATAAATACTTCAACTTTTGTTCTGTATGCCCCAACCATCTCAATTAAAAGCTATGATAATTTATTAGGTTTGTGTTAACTTGGAATATGCAGATTTCGGACTGCAGAATGAACAGTAGATAAACAAATGTATGCATATACAAGCATGTTGTTATGTTTGGATAACTTTTTCACTATATGGGCCAACTCTTTCAGGAAGTCCAACACATTAAAAAAAATGTAAAATCACCGGAGATGAGTTTTCGCTGTTAAAGTCCCAGTATGCCTTCAAATTGAAGCCACTCTGCAGCAAATGCTACAAAAAAAGTTAAACCCAAAATACACAGCTATATATATGGTGGGTAAAATGAGGCAGAGGATGAAAATCATTAACTTAATGCCATTGTCAGTTTAACTTGACGCATACAGACTTTCACATGATCAGGTGACCTAGTGTTTTAGACTTGATTGAGTGGGGAAGCTGGGTGGATCTGATATATCGCAGAGTATAATTGTTTTTTTTTTATGTATAATGTATAATATGGATAATGCAGGTTTAGTAGGTCCTGCTACCACTGATGTGTATTTCAATCAGGAGAGTCAGAGAATGAATAAAAGATGAGATGATTTATTACAACAGATGATGTGTGTTAATTAGTCCATTTAAAGTTATTTAGTGCTCAGGCTCGTCGGGCTGAAATCTAAGGTTTTCTGCCCGGAGTAGCAGCATGCAATATCCTCTCTTCGGAGTCTGGATACTGGTGGTGGTGGCTGATGATTCATCTGGAATTGAGATTGATGCATCTGTAAGTACTAGACGTATATGGGCATGCAGAGGGCCCGTGAAGCAGCATAATGAAAGAACTACATGTACGGAGAGAGTCATATTTAAAGGTCCACTGTGTAAAATTTGGCTTGGTGTGTGTCTGTGTTTGTGTGTGTGTGCTTCTGTGAGAATTGTTCCCATTTTGCCTGCAGAATAAATATGACGTAGGACGAAGGGTGGTCCTGGTTTAAATAGATCTCCATAACAAGTAGGTTGGGCCTTCACAAAAAAATGTGTGGCCTTCTTGCGTGGACCCCTGCGTGCAGTACAGAGAGACATTCTAAATAGTCTATGAAAGATTTTAAAATTGTTCTAGTTTTAAAATCTTTCATAGACTATTTAGAATTTCAAATGTACAGTGACATTTACTAGAACATTTTGAACACAATGGCATTTGCTATGCACCTTTGCTATGCACCTGATTGTTCTTCTGAACCGCTTATCCTAATTAAACAGTTAAAAATGTCATCTCAGCATCCATTTCAATTTGAACCTGAGCGAGACATAAACAAGGACAACTTGGGAAACTTTACTCAAACTGAGCAAACGGAAGAAAACGATGAAAGACGTGATGAAGCGAGAGTGGGATGATCCCTCTGTGCATGATTGGTGTTGCTATGCCAACCATGAAAGAGAAGGTTTGTTGTAAGGGGCTCCGCATTTTGTAAGCAGTTGTTCAAAGTAAGTACATAGATCATACCATCGTCGTATGATATCAACCATGGTCATAGTCGTGTCCGATGGTCCGCTGTCAGACTCAGGATTTTAGCAAGAGAGCCTCCATTGTCTCCTGTCTTTACCGCTTCCTTCAGCACTTGTCACTCGCTTCTCGGTGACATTTAGCAGATGTGGTCGACTAAATGCTTCAAATGCATCCGGAGAGAAATGACACGAACACAGACGTGGGTCCTTTGCAAGTTGTGTACGGCCACGGGTATCCTCCCACTGTTTTCTCCTCTTCTTATCGCTGGGAAAGCTGTGAAGACTTACATCGCTTCTTGTTTTGCCCTTCGACTGGAAAGTACATCCAAAAGCATCACAATGCGGCATTATATCGATTTTTCTCTCACCGATGCTACGAAAACAAAAAAGAACTTCAACGCTACATCAACCATTCTATGTCATCAACTCCTTAAAGTTATGGTGACCTGCGTAGGTCAAATATGTCTTATACTTTTATTTAGATTACATAACATTAATAAGGTAATTAATAAGTATTTTTTGTGTACTTAACATCGTGTATCATTATGAAAATACATTTATGGCATGATGATGCTTTAATGCTTTAATAGTCAGTGTTCCCTTTAACTGTTACCAAATGGTCAGAGCTGCTGCCATATCTTTGTCTGGATCAGCACCATGGCAATTATTGACAACTGAGTGGGCAAGTGAAAAGATCACTCATCTCAGATTTTTACACAACTCTGGTGTGAAAACAAAACACCTTCAACGTCTCGATATTTTTCTCAAGCAGGACACATCACACCTTCATCTATGCATTGGGAGCAGAACATTTGTTTTATTACAGGTTAGCAGGAGGGTAAAATGTGCATTCCCATCCAATTTCTTTAACCCTTGTTCCTCACTAGAGAGTCAGGGTGGACCCTGCTTCTCGCAAAATGTCCAGGTTTGGAACAGGTTTTTAAAGAAGCGGACATTTATATCCTCACAGAGAGGATGTGAGAAAAGCTAGATGAATTGAGGCACTAGGGTTAATTGGGGGGGGGGCTCAGCTGGTAGAGCGGTTGTCAACTTATCTGAAGGTCGGTGGTTTGATCCCCAGCCCCTGCAGTCCACATGTCTAAGTGTCCTTGAGCAAGATACTTAACCCACAGTTCCTCCCAATGGCTGTTCCATTGGTGTGTGAATGGGTGAATGCTGACTCGTGTTGTGAAAGGGCTTTGAGTTGTCGAGCAGAATAGAAAGCACTATATAAGTACAGTCCATTTTAATTTCAGACTGTAAATATGTTTATTTTCAGACCCGACAATCTCTCCTGCATCATAATGCTTCTCATATCATCAGCTCAGATCAGATCATTTCAGTTTTGAAAGACTCATGGTTATGCCAGTATACCTTTTTCAATAGAGTGTGCATGAAATATTGAAACAAGCTGCTCTTGATCTCCTTTATGGAAGAGACTAATGTGCGCCAACGATAAGTGTGTTTGTTTTTGGAAGTCAGCAGTGAAGAACTCAGCTTGTGCACTTGCTGATTTGATAAATGGACTGTGATTACCACCCTCTCAAAGTACAGCAATCATTCTCCCACTCACACACATAATCATATGGACATTCATGGAGACTCTACCATGCAGAGCAGGCCATCGATCAAACACCAGTGGAACAATAAAGCAGCCATGGGATTGATGTTACTTCGACTGCAGACTGCTGGATACTGCAGGAGTCAGGGACTGAACTCTGGAAGAGACTTGTCAGCACAGCTATCTAAACCTATGCCCCACCCATGTCACAATAAAGAGGAATTCTACCCATCGATAACAGAATAATAAAAAAATGTTCACAATTCTTCACAGAAAAACAACACAGAGACAGATGAAATAAAGATGAAAGTTTATTGATGTTTGATAATTAGTCTGATAAAAAAGTCTGTGGCGCTCAGATCATTCAGGGAGATTATGATCAAAGTGGTACGAATCAGACCTGAGCAGTAACCGGTATAGCCCCTCCTAGGGTCTGCATACTGGTGGGGGCGGCTGATGATTCTTCTGAGACTCCTGAATGATGATGTTGATGGATCTGTGAGGAGTGGGTGGAGATAGGAAAGTGGAGGTATGAAAGAACTCTAGGAATGGAGAGAGTGATACTCAAAAAGACAAAAGCAAGATGTTGACTAGGATTCTTCACTGACTGCTGGCAGCGGATAGTGCAGATGATAACCTGAGAACTTTACTCTCAAATTCACACAAAGACATCGTCCCGTCTGCGTTTTTGGTGAGTACACTCAGCCAAAGAGATCATCACTCATCGAATCCAACATTATTCATAAGCCCTGCGGAAAAATATCCTTAGCCACTACAGACACACTTACATTGTCTATTTATCCAACATACAACTATTTAATATTCATCCTTCACCATTCTGTGGGATTCTTATTCATAGGGTTTCAACCAGAGATACTGTCCAGTTCTCTCCTATTGAGAGGCAGTACTGATGAGCTGGAGATAGCTGATGTTTCACCCGATGTGTGCTGGTTTCTCTGAAAACATTTCACTGGAAAATGTCTGAATACATGATCGCTAAGATGTGTTCAAAGACATTATCCAGAGTTCTTTGAGAAGCTAATGTAAAACGTAAGATAATTGATGAGCCCAGGAGTAAATTGATTCAGAAAGACAAACCCGGTTGATATTGAAGCCACAGATGGTGAAGTGGGTAATTTTGACTGAGTGTGTGAGAAAGATGTCTGTGGCCCGAGTGAGCAATTTGGTATTCTTCCTGAGAGAAACTAAATGTTGATTTGTGTTAATATTTTAAAGTGCAAATGAAAATAATGACATCTTTTGTGCTTCTTTGCTTCCAGTTCAATAAACTATATAGATAGATAGAAACTTTATAGATGCCCACAAGAATGGTTTGGTATTACAGTCAATAATTAATAACATTTTAACAACTCAGAGATGAGGTCATGATACATTTAATTTATAATGCACTTTACATTTGGATCAAATCTCAAAGTGCTACAAAGTAAAAGCAGATAAAAGCATCAATAAAAAATTAAAAAAAATAACTATATAAAAGCCTGACCAAAAACCAGCAATGTTAATTAAGGTTAAGGTCAGGGAGGGCATTCCACAGACGAGGGACAGCAAAACAGAAGGCCCGATCACCCATGGTGCTGAGCTTAGTCCGGGGAAGGAGGAGGCGGTATGAGTGGGTAGAACGGAGGGATCGTGTTGAGGTCAGTGGGGTGAGTAGTTCTTTTAGGTAGGGGGGTGCGTTACCGTGAATGCACTGGTGAGTTAGGAGAGAGATCTTATAATCAATCCTGGTGGAGATGGGAAGCCAATGAAGGGAATGAAGAACGGGGGTGATGTGTTCGTGTTTATGCACTCTCATCAGGATCCTTGCAGCACTGTTTTGAACATATTGTAGTCTTTGAAGACTTTTATCACGGATCCCGATGAGAAGTGCGTTACAGTAATCCATTGAGCATCACTCAAGGTGAGTGAAGAACGGAGTTTGGAAATATTTCTGAGATGGTGAAAGGAGATCTTGCAGATGTGTTTGATGTGGGATTCAAAAGTGAGTTGAGGGTCAAATCTTACACCGAGGTTGGTGACTGATGAAGAGAGGGGAATGTCGTGACCAGTGAAGGTAATACTGGTTATGGAGGAAGACTGGGTCTGATGTGAGGTGCCAATTAAAATACCTTCGGTTTTGGAGCTGTTCAACTGGAGAAAGTTGTTTTTCATCCACACCTTTATCTCCTCCAGACAAGCGCGGAGAGTTGACAGGGGAGATGATGATGACGATGAGGATGGAGAGGCTGCGGAGGAACATGTGTCAGTTTTTATATAGATTTGCGTGTCATCAGCGTAGCAATGGAATGACAGTCCTTATCAACTGATGACATGGCCAAGCGGGAGCATGTACAGTATGAAGAGAATGGGGCCAAGGACTGATCCCTGGGGGACCCCAAAGTGACGGTGTGTGTCCGGGACCTTGAACTTCCAAGGGAAACGTATTCTGTTCTGTCGGTGCAGTAGGATTGAAACCAGTTTAGGGTGGTGGCAATATACAGGCAACTACTAAAAGCATGCATGCTAAACAAGCGTTTTTGATTGAATTAAAAACATATAAAAAATTCTGGCAATGACTTTGAGGCAATTTTCTATGGAGGCGTGGAGAAACATAGTTATCAGGTTTCAAACATGCTGACGGGTAGCTGTTACAAACAGGGTGCTACCATTTGTGCAAGTTAGGGTTGTGATTACAGGTATACCAACAGGCTGGTATAAAGGGTTGAAGCAAAACATTAAACATACATTAAAACAAACAGATTAATCACCGTCCAAACTATGTAAAAATCCCAAATAGTGTTTAAGAAAGCTGCACTTTCTATGTTTTCATATCTGGTACTGACATCTTTCTTGGGTGATTTGATGATGATTTAAGTTATATGTCCCTCAGTTCATATTAGGAAAAGGTGTTTCAAGCGGAAATGCTATTCGATAGTCACTCTGAACTATTAACACACTATTTGACTATCCCACTATTCCAATATGCTGTGACTTATTCCTTATTTTGCCCAGTGTTCAGCAGCAGTTGAGAGCGTGATTTTTTTGCAGAGTCTGTAATACCGGTTGACCATCACATATGATTCAGTTATAAGTCTGGAGCTTCTTCTGCTGGGGGCCTTGCTCTAAAATGATTGTGCATAGTTCTGGTAGACCTTATAAGCTTGTTTCTCCTGGCAGAGTTACCACTGTGCCTCATTTGTCTTACATTTCCACACCAAACCTTCTGACTGTTGTGGCATGTTTCTGCTGTTGGAACAGCATGTTACCTGTGTCTGATGGTTGGTAAAAGCATGCTCTTCTTCTTTACTCTTCTCCAATTTGTTAACAGCAGTTGCAAACAGCACGTGTTCTCATTACAGCCATTTGCTGGTAGTGCCCCATTACTACTTGGCACTGGGACAAAACTAGGAAAAAATGACAAGTTACAAATTACTATGACAAGTTGCAACCTCTACCAAGTGAGGACCTTATGTTTTCCCTGGCATTTGTTCATCCGTCTTTCTATCTGTCTGTCTGTCTGTGTGTTAGCAAGATTATAGAATAAACAATGGATGGATTTTCATGATTTTTTACCCCAAGGTAGGGCTTGACATAGCCTACAGATAAAATTTTGGTGACGTTATGTGTTTGGCAGCATTGAAAATAAAATAAATAATATGTCATTTGGAGTAGTCTTATCACACTTTTCTACCTTCTACCTTTGATGTTTTATACTGGAGAGCAACAGGAAAGTACGAAACAACTTCATTTTTAAGGGGTTCAGAGGTAGGTTTTGGGAGTAGGATTGTGTTCCCCGGATGCTTTTTCTAGTGATATAATTTCATTAATTTTTGAAAAGTCGTAAATTGTGGCCAATTTATAGTTCTGGACGTTATAAGCTTCACCCCATGTTTGCATGCTACTTATGGAAATAAACACCCTTGTCCAAATGCATATAAAGATTTTAACTAATTATCAATCCTACAACATTTGACAGATTTAAAAAAAGGCACAGGAGGCCCATATCTTTAAACTTTAAAAAAAAGAGGAAAGTTTTTCCACGAACCCCACAACCCACAGAACTGAACGATATAGGCAGAACCTATAACTTTAATTAACATTGCTGCTTTTTGGTCAGGCTTTTATATAGTTATTATTTTATTTTTTTATTGATGCTTTTATCTGCTTTTACTTTGTAGCACTTTGAGATTTGATCCAAATGTAAAGTGCATTATAAATTAAATGTATTACTATTATTATTATTAATTTTATTTAAATTGTTAAATTAGTTGAAACAGTCTATTGATACAGCTATTGCCTTAGCTAAAAGTCTGTTACAGAGTTGTGGCAACAAGCACTTCAAAGAAAGAACTTAATAATATTACTATCTGTATGGCCTTTCATGCCAAATGCAGAAGAAGGCACACATGATTTTGAGGGGGAGGTGAGGATAATGTGGTCACTAGTTTATTTGGTGAAATCAGTTCCAACCGATTTCAGGCTTACCTTGGTGTGTAAGACAGTCAAACTTGGAATTTGCATTTCAGCAAACCAAATGGAAATCAGACAGCATGCAAGCCCTTATTGAAGCTTCTTCTTCTTATTGCAAGAAGGATGAAAGTGATGTCAGAAGTGCTATAATGTGATCCCGGACTTATTCACGTAGACTGAGCTAAAAGAATGTGGCCCACCACCACCAAACGTAGTCAGAGTGATCACTTCTCAAATGCTGGCTGCATTCAAACCAATACTTAGAGCTGTCTAGGTTTCATATCACTCAAGAAAGACATTAATACCAGGTCTGAACAGGGTCTGTGACGGCCAATGTCTCCAAATGTGCGACATGAATACTATACACCCACCTCAGTAGCAGAAACAGAATGGGTGATAATCACCTCTGCCAGCAATTAGTTCCTGACACTCTGCATTGTTTTTTTTAGACCTCTACAACCCCCACTTCACAGATATATCAGGGAGACCTTGAAGCAAAAGCAAGTGAGTTTGCACTCTTTATTGCGCCCTTTTAATCATATTTTGACACCATTATGATGCAAACTATGGCTGTCTTTGAAGCAGTCTGCCCCTTTGCTTTTAAATGTTTGACAAATAGCAAAAAATATTCAGCCAGGAGCATTATTTAAGACATTCTTATAAATCAGTGGAAGATTTATGATGTGCAGGATTACAACTTGAACCCTTTTTTACCCATTTTACTCTGTAACCTTGACAGCTTCTTTCTCAACTTTTAAAGTACTGACACTAATTCTTCTTGTGGTACACAACAAAAAACAGGACACACTGACTTCCTTGATGTAAGTCATAACTCTGCTTCAGCAGCACATAATTCATACTTATAACCAGTTGCATCATTGCGTCCACAATATCATCACATTATGTCACATGGCTTTAGCGAGGTGCATTGAAATGTTGAAATTCAAGGACGTTGTCTGTCTGCCTTTAAGCAACACATTCAATGTGTGGAAGGACAAACAAGATTCACTTAAAACGGTGTATTCGATTTTAAGAATATACATCAGGAATACACGGATGGTAGATAGCACAGGCTACATAACAACTTGAAGATGTTTCAAGTGTTAATATACATGTTGGGACTACTCGAAATGCTGGGACTGACAGGGTATTCGGCCCGCTTTTGCCACAACAACCACCACATCCAACACTGATAACGTATCTTTCTGTTATTTCCTTATTGAGGCAACCCAGACCGCCTCCGCAAGTGGTTTGAAAGATTTGATCCCAACGAGTCTTGGTGGTCATTAACACTTGTATTTGGCAATGTGTCTCGCTGTCCACGTGTGATCTGATCTCCCAAAATAAGTCTAAATAGGGTCCAAGTTCTCATACTTGGTCTGATAAAAGGTATTTGGTTTTCCCCAGCATAGGGGATATCATTCAACAAGTAGGCAGTATATGTGTGTGCTTCATTGGTGTAGCAAAGAAAAAGTTTTATATTTTGGGAAGCTTCTATTTTGGGAAAACTTCTAATTCCTTCTAATGCTGAGAGTTAGACGTTTTATAAAGTTTGGTTAGAAAAATTTATTCTGGTTAATTTCTATCTGATTGAATAAATAAGTAGAAGATACAGTTAACGGTTGGTTAGCTTAGCTTACAACAACTACTGGAAACAGCTAAAAACATTTATCCAGGTTCTCGTCAAAAGGTGAAACTTACAAGTTATATTTCTTGCTAAAAGGTGCATTCTGTTACAAATGCCCAGAACCATACTAGCTATTTCCAGTCTTTGCAGTAAGCTAAGCTAAGCTAACTGGCTTCTGGCTGTAGTCCTATTGTATATTTCACACACAGATATAAGAGGGGGGATCTATTCTTTTGAAGTCTTCACTGAATTTCTTGGTTCCACAAAGTGTTTTGAAAGACTCATCGCAGTTTAACCCCGATTGGATTGCTTAACCCCTCTAACAACAACATCAGGAACACAACCCAACATTACAAATCCCATCAGTCTTCATTGGGATGAGCTGAGAGCATTCAGGCAGATGCATTACAGATATGACAGACTCTTGCGGTGTGGGTCACTGAGCTGTCTCTGCTGTTGACAGAGTGTCACACTTACTGCAGCAACACATACAGAAAGGGCAAGTTATGAAAATAAACACAGTTGACAATATTAATAAGGTAAGAGCGAGTCTGTTTCCTTGTGGACAGTTTAATGAGCTGCAAGTTGTCAGGCTGCTGGGAGATAGGTATGGCTGCAAAGTCCGAGCCAGTAGGAAGACAGTAATTCAATCTGAAGGAGAAATGAGTCATGAGTTGAATGGACAGCAAGCCGCTGTCCATTCCAAATGGTATCATAAGGAGCATGGCCGCGGCATGGCTTAATCACTGTTACTACTGTGATATTTGACACTGGGGTGAAATTAAGGACTCAACAATAATGGAGATGTATTTCTTATCTCACAGTGAGTTGGTGGTTGTTTACTTATTTGTAAGTCTTCCTGTAAGGGATGTGAGAATGTGTTGAGAGTGTTATGTTAACTCGAAATCTCTCTCCTATGGGACAAAGCCATTCAGCCCTTCCAAACTTCCATTTCACACTTGGTAATCAATTACTGGTCTTCAGGGCTATCGCAGAAAAGAACAAGAGAATAAGCTAAATCCCTCAATGCCTCCTAATTAAAAACAAATTATGTCGCTGGACAATGCTATCTGTGTGTAGCCAGCCATTAATTTGGATTGTTTGCATGCTCAGAACAAAGCATTTTACTGTGATTGCAGCCATCCTATCATGGACAATAATTCACAATGTTATCAGGAGCAGAGTTCAAATTTCAAATAAATGTGCTGAATAACTAAGAAGAACACTTTGAAGGTGTGCCCAGCTATGTGTTAGTAGCTATTCTCCAAAAAGAAAATCGAAGCATGTTTCAGAAGACTAAGGCCAGACATTCCGAAACTGATCTCTCTATTGGTTTTAGTGACCCCACTAGTCCCAACAATCATAAGACTCCATATAAAAATGAAAACAATACAAAAACCTACATTTGTTGTTGCTGTTTTTTTTGTTTGTTTTGTTTTTGAAATCAAAGTGTCCTGAAAAGACAGTAACAGAAAGAGTCAGACGTCCACCAGGTTGGGAACAGACATGAAGATTGCTATTTGTAAGAGATTGGCGATCGATTTGAGCACAATGCCATGTCAGGGTGCTGGAACAAAGATAGACCCCTTTTTTACATATTAAAAATACATTAGGAGAAATCCTAGCATATAGCATCATGGGTTTTAACTATTGCAAGGAACATTTTGACACCCGACAAGCGCAAAACCTTTATTGCTAATGAGAAAAGATGTGATATGAGTGCGAACCAAAGGAAAAAATAAATCCCAGCAAGAAAGAGAATTTATTTTATCTTCCTATAAAAGAGGGGAGCACGATACAGAAACTCCTCAAAAGCAATCCGTCTTAACAATTCCTTGGAGTTGCTCATAAAGAGACTAGGAAAATGACAAATAACATTGCCAAGGCCATAATACCAGGATAAAATTTCCTATGCTGAAGGTCCAGAAGGGGCCATTCAAACATCTTAGAGCAGTAACATCTGCAATTGGCTCTAGTTAATAATCCTGATAGGAATTAAAACACCTACAATGGTGCCATTGCTGCCTACCTGACTTTATTTTAAATTGCCTATGTTACTTCATCTGTCTATGAGGTGCTTAACCCTTGCTGTGTTCCTGATAACACAGAACACACACTCAGAAAGAGAGGGAAAGCCTATTTGTGCACTGGACAGTCATTAATACAGGGCTCTGTAGGTAAAGCTGCCTGCTTGCTGATCTGCTGACAGCAGATTCATTTATTTGCGCTGTTAATTGCATTTAAGGAAGCCCTGACTCCTGTGGAAAAAAAATACTGCCGTTGGGCTTTGTCATAGAAACTGAAAGCAAGAACATGATTTTAGGCAACACGGTACCCAAAAGGAAATCGACAGAGCTGTTGTTAGAAAATCCAATCAAACAGAGGCACAAACATGCTTGTAAAATATTTAATGAGTGATTGTAATTACATTTACTCTAATGAGAGAACCTGTGCTATAGTACATCCCTGTGGAAGATTTATGTTTGCCCCTCTGGCAATGCTGGTACAGCAAATGTTAAAAGCTGCATAAAGATGTTTAGATAAATCGCTACAAAAATGAAATACCGTGTGTGACAGTAAAGTAGTTCCAAGAAAATACCAAATGAGAGATTTCTAAGAAAGAACCAAAGAAAAAGTGCAGTGCTGTGTGAGTAAGCATGTCAGGGAGGTATTTACTGTAAATGGCAGCGTGATGTCAAGATGTTAAGGCTTATCAATATAGTAAGGAAAAAGGGCAGGAGGCAAGCTAAAAGACATAATTCTACTCCAAATATAATGAGGACAGCAGAACTGGGTAGTGTAGGAATTGCTTAGTTCCTTCACACAGACCATTTATTATTAGCACCTGTGTTAGATTACACTTCTTCAGTAAGGTCAATGTTTATATAACGATTACATTTTTTTTTTTTAACCTTCGTTTACCCAGTGAAGTTTGGTTTAGCATCTTCATAATCATCTATTAACAGATATAAACAAAAAGTAATGCGCAGCTGGACTAAAGCTGGAGTAGAATAAAAGAATGAAATGTAATAGAAGAGTGAAATGTAAGAATGCAGTCTAAAAGATTTGGAGAACCACCCAGCATTTCTTCTAAATGACACTCTGTATATTATTTATTCCAGTTCAAAATGAAAAAACAGAATAAATAACCATGTTTATCTTTCTCAGTTTACTGGGTTCTGATTGCTAGGGTAGGAAGTGGGCTATGTCTGTTAAGTAACAGCTAACAAAACCAGAACTGCAGTGAACTGCCAGACAGATATTGCACCACTCAAAGTATCAGTACCACAATATATACTAGATAAGGAGTGATTGTAACAGTTTGACCGGATGGACAAACACTATGATGTATGACTAAAATGTATTTAGAATATAGAAAATAAGTCAGTTAAAATATAAAATATTTCACAAATCTTTGAAGGCTAACATTTGGGCATGAGACTGTACTGTACTGACTGGATCCTCTTTCTTTGAAACAACAGCAGTTAACACAAAGCCACTGTGTCTTCCGATGTAAATGCCAGCGAGATATTATAATTCATAAAAAGTAGTCTGAACCACATGGGGTTATCGCCTTCCTCGAGTCAATCCCTTGCCTGTCAGGCCATTGCACCACAACTCTGAGTTCAGCAAACATTTTTGTTTCCATCTTGCTTTCTGTTATCAACTTCTCACCCCTCCTAAACCTGTCTCCCTAGCCCCCTCTCTATCGTCCTGCCTCATCTCGTTGTCTCCTTCCTTTTTACTCTCTATAGATCTCCATCCACAAACTGTTCACTGTAAATGCTGTGCCAGCAGAGTGTTGCCCGGGAAATGGCAGCGTCCTAGGCGAGAGACCAAGCAGACGGAGTGGGGGAGCGTCTGGAGGGGATGTTCAGTGACAGGTCTTGAAACCCGGCCATCAGACAAGACACTGCAGCAATCAGGCAGCTCCAGTAGACGGAATACATCGCTTGAGCTTCAAATTCAGAAAAGGATCTGTAAAGAAACAGGATAGAAGCTTTTGATCCCCCGAAATGTTCTCTATTTAGGAGAACTAAGGTTTAGAACTGACTGAGAGTGTGAGACAGTGCAGGACATCTAGACAGGTGGAGGAGGGGCAGAGGGAAGAAGGGAATTGGTACACAAGCTTGTTGGCTGGGCAAGCAGACAGGCCATGGTTCCACCATTTGACTGTTCATTAATACCAGCTGTTCCTTTTGGTCTCACTACAATCAGGCCTTGCTGCTCTCTGCAAGTGCAACTTCCAACTATCAATATGCAAGTAACACCAAAACACTGCTTAGTCCAGAGACCAGCGCTCAATGGGACATGTTAAAAATAAGTGTCTTAGGATCCATTTACCTGACAAGAGTTTTCAGCATTATAAATGTAGTTCCACATCTGTACTTAAACCAAATATCTCCTTGCACACAAAATGACGGAGAATGCAGCAGTACAGATGTTAGGCCTGTATTTGGTTGGGTCTTCTTCTTTAGGCTTTTACCTTTAGGGGTCACCACAGCAGGTCGTCTGCTTTCATCTTGCTCTTTCTTCTGCATCATCCTCTGTCATACAAACCAACCATCCTATCTCGCCACCTCCAGAAACCCCGTCTTTGGTCTTCCCCTTCTCCTGCCTGTCAGCTCCATCTCTGTCATTCTTCTACCAATGTATCCACTATCCCTAAATTCCAATTGTCCAAAACTTCTCAATTTGTGCTCTCATACATTGTCTACAAGACGACTAAACCAGGCTGTCAAAATTAGTGTTGAACAATCTAGGAAAATGTTCAACTGCATTCTCTCTAGACACCTCCATACAACCACCGGTATGTCACCAGGAAACACTGCCTTTCCATTCCTCTTCATCTTCTCCAAAGCTCCTCTAACTTCATCGCCACATAATCCACCCTTCTCTCTTTCATAATCTTCATTTATCAGTTCTCCAAAACCTCCCTCCATCTTGCCCTCATACTCTCTTTACTTGTAATTATATTTTATTTTTAGAAGTTTTACCAACTTCTTAGGTAAATTTCTTGCCTAGCATTCATACCACAGAGCTTTCAGTCGTTTTTGCAGAACTGTGTGCACAAGGATCATTTTCATGAAGCTGGCGTACGAAAGTTGTCCTTAAAAAGATTAACTTTCATAAAAGCTGGAGGAAAACATTTCTGTAGTGTATATATATCTATGGTATATGAAGTATGGCGTTTTCAGGCCCCCAAAATACATTGTCATGTGAACAAAGGGGCACAGGTTACTCTTTTATGTAAAAAGCATTATCTTATAAACAGTGTTGGGTATGTTACTTCAAAAATGTAATATATTACATGTTACAAGTTACTTTCATTTGAATGTAAAACGTTACTTTACAAATGACTTTCTGCGCAGGGTAACAAGTTACTGAATTACTAATTTTGCATTACTTTTCCCAAAATAAACGCGCACTGTACGACCCGTTCGACTCCTGCAGCTTGTTGTTGATATTGATAATTGTCAATAAAGTATTGTTTGAAAGCTCCATAGCATAAAAAAGTTTGTTTGTTAGCAACATGCTAACAAGAATCATGTGTGCAGAAAAATGTTTTCTTTTTTTTTTAAAGTCGCCTTCGTGTCAGGACTCGTAGGTGTTTAGAACGCTGGGGACAGTATTTCTGGTCCATTTTGGATTGAGATTAGGAGGTAAACAAGCTATATTTGACTATATTTTTCTATAGTGTTACCTTTATAGCTATTGCTGCTCTGTTGGCAGCTGTTGAACTTTCTTATTCGTCCTTGTTTTTCAGCTGCTACAAGCCACAAACTGTGCTTCCTGTTTTATGACCACTTATTATTTATTATCCACACAAGCATCGTGTCACCATGGCAAATCAGACGCTCCGTAGCCATTTCTCACAGTTACAGTGAGACACAAATTTCTGACACGCCAGAAAACCAAATTGATGAGAAATTCATTTCATCATTTCATCCATTCATTACTCTGTTACTGCCTAAAATAAATATATTACTCACTTACGTTACTTTTGTAAAAAGTTACCCTGAACACTGCTTATAAATGTATCTTTGGATGCCTGACACTTGTTTGTACGTGCTGCATTCATATCTTATTGACAGTCTGAATGTTTCTGGTGAGGTAGTTAAACTGGTGCCATATTAAAGAGGTAAAATCAACATGGAGGACTCACAAAGTTTAGCTCCTGCCAGCTTAGTTAGTGTTGTGCTCAATGTTTGTAAACCTTTTTTTTTTTTTTCAATTAACCTTGTCACACTCATGTTCTGCCAGGGGGAGATTTGTATTGGTCTTCCAATTTTTCAATCCGAGATTGTGTAGAGTGTGAAATTTGAACATACACGTTCATCCTCTCTCTCTGAGTTTTTTCCACCCCATGACCACTTAGAATTTAAAGCACATTTCATCCGTTCTCATAATAAGATTCTCCACTCCTCTTGTCTGGTTTGCAAAAAAGTACAGCACACTCCACACTCGGCTGCTTCAGGGCGGTTCTGTTGGGTCAAAATTAATTACAGAAGCTGTTCAGCACACACCAGCTGTTGTAAACAAATGCAAATACATTTTAATTTCAAACAAGCCCCTCGTATCTCGACACACAAAATACTGTCAATCTTCTGGGTTTACCAACAACTCGGGCCATCATCAAGCAGTGCTGGCATTCTTACAGTGAAATCAGTCTTAAATTAGTCAGTTTAACAGAGGATTTTTCCCTGTTCACTTATGGATGACAGTTCCCACTTTTTGATACACTTCTTGAAATCTTTACTACCTCACACTTTAATCACACCACAGTTCTTTGCCACATCTCTCCTTTGTCACCCAGTGTTGCTGCTGGGCAATTTCTTTGACTGAGGGGGTTTTATTGGGGGAATACCAGGATCATGACACTGACAAAAGGAAATGAGAATCAAAGCTTGTTAAAAACTGCTCTCAAATAAGATGTGCGTCTTAATGTATTAAGGTGGTAGCATGGTGGTGCAGTGGGTGGCACAGCTGCCTAATAGCTCGAAGGTGTACATAAAATCTACCTATGCCGTTGGTTGCCTTTTGCCCATAGGTGTGGAAAGGAACATGAATGGTTGTTTGCCTCTATTAGTTAGCATGTGATTAAGTGGTGGCTTTTCCAAGGTTGGGACCTTTAAACCAATGTTATTTGGGATAGGCTCCAACCTCACTGCGACCCTGAACAGGAGAAGAAGTTACAGAACATGGATGGATGCATTAGTGTTGCAACTTGTTGTCTATATCAATATCACTCATGTTCAACGGCTCGGATGTGTGAGGACGCTGGCGTGTCTGTCACCGCTTCACTATCCACTGCAAATTGTATTTTTTTCCTGCTTTTATGTGCTCTATACCGCTAAAAGATTGGTGTGGACTGTGTGCACCAACTTTATCTTAATACAATCTCTGTGTTGCAACCCCAGTGTAGTAGTAGTCAGTGTAACACCGTCGATCAGCGGCTTAGCCACTGACAGCTGTTTGCTTCCGTTGACTCACGGTTAGCCGATCCTCGCTAGCTCGTGTTCCATCGTTTTTTGTGTTTTTCCTTTCATCCTTTATTCTGGATTCTACCCCGACTGGACCTCCGCTGAGTCGAAAGTTATTCCCGAATGTCGGGAAAGTTATTCCCGACTTTCGACTCAGCTGTAAATGTACTCCGGTCTGTTTACCCAGGTCAGCTGTTAGCACACCAGCCCTGTCAAACTTGTTAGCCACGGTATGGACTCTGATCCCCCTGACACCACGGTTGATGGCCTGGTAACCCACTACAACACTACTCTTTACCCCTGCCTGGATTCTCTCGCCCCCATCCAGCCCACTGACCCTCCGGGTGCCTCTGACCGCTGCGCCAAGTTTCGGGATTTCTTCCATGCCAAAGTGGATTCCATCTACCAGCAGCTCCTAGCGCCTGCATCCAAATACACCTTTACATGAAGACACTGTTCCCCCAACCGCACGCCATCGTCATCCCTGGCTAGCTTCCTTCATCCATGTGGATGCCCTCCAAGTGACGAAGCTTGTCACTAAGGCTAAGGCCTCCACCTGCTCCCTGGACCAAATGCCCACAGCCCTGATCAAGGCCTGTCTGCCCGCCCTGTGCCCTTCCACACTCACCATAATTAATGCCTTCATGGAATCTGGCACAGTCCCCTCCAGCTTCAAAACAGCATCTGTCAACCCCTTTCTTAAAAACTCAGGTTTGGACCCGGAGGATTTATACAGCTACTGGCCGATCTCCAACCAACCTTTCCTCAGTAAAATCCTGAAAAGAGTAGATGCCGCCCAACTCCATCAGCATATGTCCAACCATGAGCTCTATGAACCCCCATAATCTAGGATTTAGACCTCACCACAGCACAAATACAGCCTGCATCAAAATCACCAACAACCTCCTCACATAGCAGCAGATTCCGCCCACATCTCCATCCTCATCTTCCTTGACATCTCGGCAGCTTTTGATACTGTCTCCCATTCCATCCTCCTTGACCGCCTAACAGACCACTCCTGGTTTGAATCTTATCCTTCCAACAACAAAAAAATTCATCACCATAAGTGATTCCAGCTCCTCCCCAACCCCAGTCAACCAAGGCGCCCCACAAGATTCTGTGCTTGGACCCCTCCTCTTCACCATCTAAATGCCCACCCTTGGTCAGATTATCCGCCATAACGGTCTCATTTTCCATTCTTACGCCAACGACACACAGCTCTACAATAGCACCACCCATCCATCTCCCTCCCCAGTCCCTAGTCAAATGCCTACAGGAATAAAAACAAGGATGTCATCTAACCTCCTCAAACTAAACAGCAGCAGAACAGAGCTCATGGTTGTGGCCCCTAAAGCACTGCTCCGGAAAGTTGAAGATCTCCTCCTAGAGGTGGCTGGTTGCTCCTTCTGCCCATCCTCCAAGGTCCGCAACCTAGGCGTCATCCAGGACTCCACCCTTTCATTTCAATCACAGATCATAACCAAATGCCCTTGCCCCCCAGTACCTCACCAACCTTCTCCCCCTACTCTCCTTGTTGTTCTGTTCTGCTCTCCACCCCCCACAACAGGTTGTGAAAATTCGGCGACGGAGCCTTCAGCGTTGCAGCCCCCGCCCTCTGGAACTCTCTCCCCCTTGAAATCAGGAATTTTGCAACATTGGACATTTTCAAAAAACTCCTCAATTACCACCTGTTCTTAAAGGCCTACGATCTCAATACCCCTCTACATATCCCTCCTTTTACTGTTTATTTATTAGTATGTTTTTGATATTATTATTATTATTATTATTATTATTATTATTATTATTATATATTATTATATTATTATATATATATATATTATATATTCAAATATTAAAAAATCCTGTTCATAATTTTTAGCGGTACAAACGATTGATGCGTCAGCGCATTTAAACACCATTTCTGATTAGATCACTGCTCATGTTAACAGTCAAACTTAAATATTCTTTTGGAATCATTTCATTCTGAAAGGAAAAAAGTGTTCATGAAAACCCAGCTAGTGACACCACCATTTCCAATAAATACATCACAACTGGTGGAATAACCTTCTTATATATCTTCACTTTCACTTTGTTTTTCGGTCAAATCAATGGTTCATATCAAAAGTTAATAAAATAAAATAATAGATAAATCAGTGTAATGCCACAAATAACAAATACTGTCATCTGATAATTATATATAAGATTATTTTAGCTATAAGGAAAACAAACATAAATAGGAAGTTTCTCAAACCTCAGCCATTTATTTCAACCGTTTCTGAAATGGTGCAAAGTCCTGCAAATATTGAAGGATAACAGCTGCCACAAACAATGTAACATTGAGTCCTTTAAGCCATATGATACAATTACATCATTCAAGTGCATTAACACACTGACAAAACGTCATACTTCTTATGTAAGTCTGGAAGAGTTTTATGCTGCTCTATGTAGCATTTTTGTGTATAACTTGTTAATACTTCATGCTTCAACCTGGATTGGTATTCATATTTCTTTGCATTTGCTTATTACAATGACAAAAAAGTATTTCTTCAACCTATCTTCATTCTCACAGCACGCTTAACACCTTTATACTTTCCGAATGGGCCACTTGACTGGTTACCTGTCCTGTTTAGAATAGCTCAATCAAATAGTTGGTAAGGCCACCCCACCTCAGTTGCCCAGCAAGCCTGGCCTGACAATCAACCATCCCCTTTTACAGACAGCACAGTAATTTCCCAGCGCAGTGGAGTAGTACTCCCTGACCTCTGCCTAGACCTCACGTCAACAGCCCAAGCACCAGTACCAGCTCCAGCTTAGAGAGCAGGCTCAGGCCGCCTCTACTTATTTATGTGCCATTTCACACCGTCTGCTCCCATTAGAGACCCAGCCTTGGCCCACCTTACACAGCACTCTCTTTGCACTTACCACATGGAGAACACAGGCAGGTTCACATGGACATGAGCAGTGAGTGAGGTGAGTAGGCCACAGAACTATCACAAGGTACTGTCACACACCCAGCTCAAAATGACATCAAATTACTAGAGCAAGGCAAACGCATCTATCTACAGGTCCCTCAAGAATAAGAGTCCCTCAAGAATTATTGCCGGCTTTTAAAAAATGAGATGCAAAAAATGTCATTATTGTATATAACCATGATCTTTCATTCAAATCATTTACAAAAATTGAACCTTTAACTCAAGTAGCATTAATAAAAAGACATTATATTCTCAACGTGGAATGCCATTTAAAACGGCAGGCAAAGGATAAGTGTAAATATAGCAAGATAATAATTCATTTCGGCGGTAATGCCTCCCCTTGACACCAATCAGAGGTCACAAAAATTAATGTTCAATACGTGTGTGCTTTTGCCAGAACAATGTCGGACACCATTCTTTTCTCCGGACCCCTCCCCATTCTGACCAGCGATGACATGTTTGGCCGCATGTCATCGTTCAACCGCTGGTTGTCGAGGTGATGTCCATGAAACGATGTGGGCCTGGTAGATAATTGGAGAACTTTCTGGGGAAAGCCTGGTCTGATTTGGAGAGACAGTAACCATCCCACTTTGGATGGAGCAGCGCTCTTAACGAGGAATCTGAGTTTATTAGACAAGAGCAAACATTACACCACAGAGTTGAGACCAGGAAGCAGAATCTCAGTCATAGACGCCTCTCTGCGCCTCCTTTAGAGTCACTCATCCCAAATCCCATAGAGACTGTGTCTGTCCCCCGACCACCTTCACTATTCAAGTCAAATTACAAAATGATTTTACACAAAGTAAATTTTCTTATTGTAGATCATCATATTCATTTATTCTGTCTGACGGAGACCTGGCTGTGTGAGGAGGGATGTGTTACTCATAATAATACTAACATACCTAAAAGCACAGGCCGAGGAGGTGGAGTTGCAGCCATATATAACTCCAGTTTACCATTAAATCCTAAAAACCCAAACCTGACTGTAACTCATTTGAAAGCCTTACTTTCAGTCTTACAAATCCAAACTGGAAGCATCAACCGCCATTCTGCCGTATCGGGCTCCTGGCCCATACACTATGATACGTATTTTTAAATGAGTTTTTATCAACTGTATCAAGCGCAGTCCTTAAGACAGATAAAATAATTATTGTAGTTGACTTTAACATTCACGTAGATAAAGGCAACATTAGTCTTGGTGCTGCGTTTACCTCAATATTAGACCTTTTTGGTTTCAGTCAGTCTGTTAATTGAGCCCTCTCATGTTTTAATCGCACCCTAGATTTTGTCCTGACTTATGGCATTGACACCGAAAAATTTACAGTCAATCCACAGAAACCACTTCTATCAGACCAACGTTTGATAACTTTTGAATTTGAACTACTAAATCACTCGCCACTAGAAAAATCATTCTACATTAGAAATATATCTGATGAAACTGTAGCAAAATTTAAAGAAGTTATTCAATCAGCGCTTTGTTCAGTCGGATGTCTCGACTTAAAATAATCTGACTCTAACGTTAGTCCTGTGCAAATTTATTATTTTGTCGATAGGGCTGCAAGCTGTCTAAGATTAATTCTTGACTTTA
>VRLP01005284.1:0-38530 GCA_009660295.1 Lophius piscatorius | reverse complement strand
TGAAACAGTCCAGGTTCATTCAGTGAAACAGTCCAGGTTCATTCAGTGAAACAGTCCAGGTTCATTCAGTGAAACAGTCCAGGTTCATACAGTCAAACAGTCCAGGTTCATTCAGTGAAACAGTCCAGGTTCATACAGTGAAAGAGTCGAGTCTCATGTAGTGAAACAGTCCAGGTTCGTACAGTGAAACAGTCGTGTTTATTTATCAGACAAACAGGTTATAAGGCACTCACATTCACAAAAATGAAAAAACAACAAAAAAAACAACAACAGTGAATGTATTCACTGTTGAGTGAATGGATCTTTTATAGCTCTACAAGTATTTCCTGAAATAACATACGGAACTGATTGTAACTTGCTTAGATATTTAAAAAATGGTCATGAACTAAAATAAACGGCTGCGAGTTTAAATCACACACATGCACAACAAAACATGTGTTTACTGGTGGAATCAGGGTCATAACTGAGTCACCGGCATTCTTTCATAAAACTAAAAACTAGGAACGACAATTGTCCCTCTGACTATCCAGGACCGTCCTTTTATGCATTTCTTATCTCGTGATTGTTTGCCGCTCCACAGTCCATAACAGCTGCACAATACGGCGTGAGCTGGTATGTGAGGACAGTTCTGCCCTTGTTCTTATCAAAGTCACAAATACCACGCCAAATTACAAGTCACGGTCCTGTTTCCTGTAAGTCATGAGAGGAGGCAAGACCCCCCCCCCCCGGCCCTTTAAGGAAAAACGCAGCCTGCCTTTCAGCCACCATCCCCTGTGAGGATCCGAACCCAGTCTCCGGTTACTCTACGGTTCAGACCAAAGCCTAACACGGCTCCCCTCACCAGACAGCCTGTACATCCTTACATCCAACTCAGATATCAATCGAAACTAGGCCAACGCAGTCGTCCCCGACGGCAAGGATGTATCCCTGGAAAGACCCCAATCCCCTGCGTTGTACAAGTAATCCCCCAGACTGAACTCTTCAAATTAGATGTGACTCATTAATAATCTCAAACAGTCCATCTTGACTCACCATAACTATTTCTATGAAGTCAGCAGTCTGCTCTAAGATCAGATCCCATATTATGACGAGGAAGTCATGTCCATTCATTCTCACCAAATCTGGACTAATTCGGGACAACGGTTGAGAAATGTTGCCACTTAAACTGCGACTTTGCAGATAAATCTCCCCCTAGTGACAGAAACATGCAACTGACCTTTCCCTAAATCAATCCTGTTCTTACTCGCACGGAAGTCTAGGAGTGTCTAAAATCCTTGAAATAGTTTTTGAGTTATCACATCAACACAAAGGATCCGCGGTAGACACCGATATGACTTTTCAGGTATATAATAAAGTCCAAAACAAAAGTCCCTCCAAAGCGCAAATTCTGAAAGGTCTCGTTAAGATCTTCTCAAACATATATAACTTATTTAGAGCTGCGGTTATTCTCAGAGGACAGGAGATGAAATTAAACATTTAAATTGCATTGAGCCACAAAAATCCTCGATATATATTCCCCCTCCGCGTTTCTGCTCACAAAAGAGGAAGAGACTAGCAGAAAGGGAAGAGTAAGCCTAATGGCTTTCAATCAGCTAACGTCCGGCTCCCGAGGAACAGATGTGACACTACCAGCTTCTAAGTGCAAATGAAAACTGGGGAGCAAACAGCGGCGTCTACGCCCACTGGGAATAATACGGCCAAATATATAATTATTTATACAGAAAAAGAAAAAAAAAGGGGACATCTTAGGGTTTAGTCAAATTAATTACATTAGCGACGAAGGCCATCTGTTTTTGCTCCGACAGGATACATGGTGGAGACGTAACAGGAGCCGCAAATCAAATCAACATCCTTCATTTGTCACATGAATTCATCCAATTAGGCACTCGCTGAAATATAGGCTCTCTAGCACGAGTGCGGCGGCACTCCACTCCCTCGACATCACCCTGGGGTACGATACCGAAATACAACGCTGAATTATTCTGGTTAAGATACTTGAGCGTAGAATTAATCCTCCACGCCAAATAAGCCACATCCTCCGGGGCGAATGACCTGCAAAAATCCACCGAGCATTAAGTTAAGCTGAACCCTGTTATTTCAGATTGAAAGTTCATGGTGAGACCGAAGCACCTGTGTGAACCTGGACTGTTCACTGTATGAACCTGGACTGTTTGACTGTATGAACCTGGACTGTTTGACTGTATGAACCTGGACTGTTTGACTGTATGAACCTGGACTGTTTGACTGTATGAACCTGGACTGTTTGACTGTACGAACCTGGACTGTTCACTGTATGAACCTGGACTTTTTGACTGTATGAACCTGGACTGTTTCACTGGATCAATAGTAGTAGTACTCAAAAGTGGTTTCAGCTTGTTTGGCTCACTGGGCGAACCTCCCTTTCAATAAAATGAACAAATTATACCAAATCCCAGCAGTAGCAAAACCGGAAACAATTATTTTTTATTTTTCTCTTGGTTTAATTGCCTTATCAGACCTCAGAATCTTTTTTAATTAAGCCATTACTACCAACACAAGCGCTTTATTATATTTAGGCCCGCTGCTTTATTTTAAGTGTCTTCAGCATGCTACAATAAATGATGTGCATCGTAAATTCAGCTTAATCCTTTTCACTTCATTTATAAAAAAGATAAAAACCACTGTTTGTATAATGCCATACCTGAATAAATATGTATTCACTTATGTTTAGCGGTTTGCTCGCATATCTGATTAGGTAATAACTTCAAGTGTAAAAATTTGCTCAGATTAGGGTCACATTTGTTTGTGATGGTTAATATCAGCAGACTATTATATTGACTATAACAGCCAACGCCACCTGCTGTAGAATATTACCTGAATATTAGTGACTATAGCAGGCAAAGTCACTGTTCAGATTTTTTTTATTGGTGCGTGGACAATGCCCCCCCTGTACAAGATGCCGCCCTGGGCGACCATAGCTAAATACGCCACTGGTAGTAGCAGAAATAATAGTAATAGTAATGTTATTGCTCACTATTGCTGAGGCTGTGTACAGTGCCCGTTCTCTGCTTCAGACGTGGTCCAGATGGGTCCAGCTCTCTTAGTAAAGGGGGGTTGCGAGGCAGGAGAGCTAACATCACATAGCACAAGCTCTTTGTTGTTTCATGAAGGCTACTCATCTCTCTCTTTAGTAGCTTTATGGAGAAGTCACTTTACTGCCCACATACATCTATCCGGGTTACACATGGAAAGCAGATGGCGCTCTTTAATTTCTTTCACGTCCATAAAAAACAGGAGATGAAGTAAACTGAATGGAAAAATTGCGGTAAGAAAAGTGACCCCAATTCTAAGCAAAATAATTATAACAAAAATTTGCAAATGTCCTTTTAGCCAAAATTTGCACAGGCCTACCATTTAATCCATTCTATATGTTGCGAATGGTATTGAATGTATTTGGTGAGGCGGAACCGCTAGGATATCTTCAAAGTGGAAATTTACAGTATTAATAAGACGACAGGTATACTCCCTCTACATGAAGATTCAAGAAATAAAAAATGCACTTCCAGCAAGTTGTGAGAAAAAGATCTGAAATAAAAGAATGGTCGGAATCCACACAGCAGAGACTGAGAGATGTCCTGACCTTAAGGCTCTTTGCAAATCAATAACATCTTTCATTAGACTTGTACAGTCTGGGGAATGCCCACTCTTTTCAGAACCAATATAATGGGCTACTTTCACATCATCAGGCTTGAGTAACTCAAATCTGATTTCTTTGCCCATCTGTTAGGATTTGAATCGCTCTCCAATGTGGTTGTAGATTAGATGAATAACTGATATGAGGCGTCGCAACACGAATGCAAGGAAACTCTTGTGGCTTCATGCGTGGATGTATACACTGAGCAGCAAAGGCTGGTAGCTTGCCAAAACAAAATGCCCAGAGATTGAATCGATGAAAACAACAGCACAGATCATCTGCTGATTACAATCTGCAAGTCGCCCTATGGTGCAACATATCATCCACACGTTCACTACTAGTGCATCCATTCCAGGCTGAGGTTGTCTCACAAATACAACGTTTTTTGGAATCAAAGTAGCTTGTTGACATATAAATTATATGCCTTCCGCCTGAGTCCACGCTGAGATGACACTGATAGGGAACAGAGCAGAAGAACCTGATACAGAACCACAGAAGACCTCATAAGGAGTAACATGAACTTACAAAAACAAAGAGCCCTTTAAAACATGAGCAGAACACAATGTTTTTGAATAAATTGACTGCATTGTTGTTGCATGGATAAACTGCCCAGTGCTCAGTTCAAGATAATAATAATAATAATAATAATAATGATAATAATACATTTAATTTATAACGCACTTTACATTTGGATCAAATCTCAAAGTGCTACAAAGCAAAAGCAGATAAAAGCATCAATAAAAAATATAATAATAATTATATAAAAACACGACAAAAAGCAGCAATGTTAATTAAAAGTTATAGGTTCTGCTAAAAAGGAAAGTTTTAAGTCCTTTTTTAAATGTGTCAGTCGTCTGTGGAGCCCTCAGATGGTCAGGGAGGGCATTCCACAGACGAGGGGCAGCAGAACAGAAGGCCCGATCACCCGTGGTGCTGAGCTTAGTCCGGGGAAGGAGGAGGCGGTATGAGTGGGTAGAACGGAGGGATCGTGTTGAGGTCAGTGGGGTGAGTAGTTCAAAGATGTACAAATAATATTTCCATAACATGCACTACAGCCCGTTGCTCACCAAGTCCATCAGAGTTCAGAACCGTGGACAGGGCTCACTCAGAGATGATGCTTCGAAGGGGGTCAGCCTGATCTGATCCACCACCAGCTGCTCTCAACTGATTATTTAAATAAATGGATCCCTCTCCTCCCTAGAGAAACGCTTCTTTTTTTTTTCACCTTAACATCTCCTCCCTGCCCTCTGCTGCAGACACCCAAGGCTGCAGCTAATGCAATTGTTCTGCACAGCAACTCCGACTGCTATGTTGTCCAAACAATTTTCCTTCAAAGGTAAATTTCTTACACAGCCGTACATATATCCTGGTTCATCCTGATGTGAAATGAATGTCATGAAGCAGGAGGACAGTTCGTTGGGATGAAACTGATTGTTCTATGATGCAACTGATGCGATCAAAATGAATAAATGTATATTCTCCATACAAATCACTTTAAATACTATTGTCTTTTATTTACTCCCAGAAAGCAGCTGAGAAACGCAATTTTAACTTCTAGTTGGGCAAATTTTTCACCCAATAAATCTTCTGATGAATACATACCTGAAATGGATTTTAATCCAGCTTCATTGAATTAATAGACTGTCATTGTCTTCGTCTCTTCATGTATCGATGCAGCCCGTTTCACCAGCAGATGAAGACCCTCCGTTCTTTCGCCTTTGTTTATTTACAACCAAACAGCCGTGGAACAGCGCCGCACCGGTGTGTGTCGGTTTCAACAGCGAGCCGAGGTTCAGCGAGCAAAAGAGGCATGACAGACAGCAGGGCGGTGCCAGCGTCTCATGTGACGTCAAACATAGGCGACGCTCGCCGCCTTTCTTTGACGTCACAAGATGGAATAAATAGATATAGACTTTATTAATCCGTAACGTTATTCTTTGTCTTTCCATATTATTTAGACATCAAAGCAAGCTTTTCAGATCAACCCCCCAATTTAGTCTTTTTTTAAATGAGTTTGTAATTTGAAGTTACTGCAGCGCATTACTATTGAAAAGCACATAGAATCTATAATGTGTTAAAACTTTTCCTTATGGCATTTGGTCCTCAAATTAGGTTTCACCCCCTTGCGTACACGAATGAGATATGTGCAGTTTTTTTCCTCTTCCTGTATGACTTGATATTTAAGTTTTTTTTCTTCTTTTTATCCATTTATTTCCTTTTTTATTTTTCTTATTTTATATCAGTGTTTTGTAATGTAATTTAACGTTAATCATGCTTATGTTTGATGAT
Organism: Lophius piscatorius; assembly: GCA_009660295.1. Taxonomy (NCBI): domain Eukaryota; kingdom Metazoa; phylum Chordata; class Actinopteri; order Lophiiformes; family Lophiidae; genus Lophius; species Lophius piscatorius. Next base: position 32,568 of record VRLP01005284.1, on the reverse strand, counting down.
TGTTTGGGATTTGAATCTTTTATATAGTTTGCATTTTGCTGCACCCTATGACAATTTTTTTTTTTTATTACCAGGAACAAATACCATGTTTGTTTTGTTTTTTGCAAATTGCTGTCGCAAATTAGCAATAAAGTTTTGTTTAAAATAACTAAACTTTATTTTAAACAACAAAGGTTTTACGTTTTATATCAACATGATAAACTGTTTGATAAGGATAATATGATGTTTGCTTACAATGTATCTAATCAGAAAAAAAAAGTCCAGTACTAGAGAGATTACTATTTCTATAAAGAAAAAATATAAAGCCACTTTCTATACCAATCTTTATCAACCTCACGATTCCCATGGATTCTTTATCAATTTGAATTGTTTTAAAGCTAGAGTTAAGTCAAACACAGAATTCTCCAAAAATGTAACTTTAAAAGAAAGGCTTTAAAGCATAAGAAAACTAAAATAAACAGTTAATCATCAATCAATGGGATGACCTCTGATATATTTTTTAATGTATTTGTCAAACAAATTGCACCTGTAGGAAAATGAAACACATGACGTGATGTCTTATCATGATGTCTTTTGTCTATGTCCTGTTTCCTTATTGATGTCAACTAGAAGTAGTAATATACAGTGTAAAGTGATGTTATACTGCTAAACATAGCTTGATGACTTTGATGTCAAGTAGAAGTAGTGGTGGTGTGGTGTAGTGATGTCTTAACACCGAACAAACCTGGACTGTTTCACTGTATGAACAAGGACAGGTGTTGATATTTTTGCATTTTTAACATATAAAATGTTTAACATCACCTTCATCAGAAACTCACTTGTTCCAACAACAACAATAATGTATCTGATGTTATGTAAATTTATTAATTAATTCATTATTTGTAACTGATCATCCTAATTGGTGCTGTGATGAACTGTTGACCCATCCTTGTACCATTGTCCCCCTGCGCATAATTCTTCTGGACTTCTCTGTATGAAGAGATTAATTGGCGCAATGCATTGCTATCTGGAAACAATTTTATACATATATAAAATACATATTTGATATTTGTTTTTATTCATGCAAGAAAAAAATATTCTGGATTTTCAGACTTTTATTAAAAGGAAATCCAGACATGACATTCAATTCCAGAAGAAAGACATCATTATTTTTTCAACAAGCTGGACCAAGATAAGGATTCTGTTTATTTTTTTTTGTGAAGTTAATATTTCCCCAAAGTAAATTTCATAGTCAAAAGGTGAAAAGGAGTCCAAATAATAAGGCATTGAGATACAGCTGTATCTTTCAGAAGTTTCAGTTGGACCTTTGAATTTTTATTTCGTTTTATTTTTTTGTATTTTATTTATATATTTTTGTATTTATTTATTTTATTCATTTGAAACAAGTTCAAATATGTATTCCATGTGACTGGTTATAACAGAATCATCTCTGCTATTAAGTTAAGTTCAATATCTATTCAGTAATTGGTGTGTTTGTGTCTTGTATGTCAGTTTAAATTAACTACGTTGTCTTGTCTCCATGTGTGTCAGCCCTGTGATGAAATGGGGACTCATCCTGGGTCTACCCTACTTCTCGCTCAATGTCAGCCTGAAGAGTATAAACAGTTCAGGATAGTGAATGACGAATGAATTTACGCTATTATTTCTACCTATCTGCTATTGTGAGTTCCAGCTTTTGTGACATCATCTTCAAGCGCCTTTATAGCAAGTTGGACAGCCAGTGCTGTTCTCCTCCACACCAGCAGGGGGAGTCACGTCTGCAGTAGAACCCTGACCAAGACCTTAAACCTCCCCGATCAACGAAAGTCGTTCCTTCCGGCTCCGGTCCCATATCAAGTGGAAAGGTAACGAGAGACCCGGCGTAATAATCCAAATATATCTTTTACATCTCATCTTCCATCGAACAAATACGGTAGATGTTCGGTTGCTATCAAAGTAGTAAAAGACTGCTCGAGAGTATTTTAGCGATAAACACATTTTAATAGTGGATATTAGCTCTTAAAGTAGAGGAGTAGCCCCCGGCTCTGATGTTCACGGGGACTGCCATTTTCTCTGCTGGCACGGCCCGCCTTTATCAAACTTAACGTTATTAAGCGTCAGACTTGAGATGTGGATGTGTTAAAATGTGTATTTGTTTATAAATTTAACTACTTCGACTGGGTTTTGTTCCAGGAAGTGTAGCTATTGTAGTTCACTAGCTGGTCGGTTAGCATACTCTCCCAAGTGTTAGCTGGCTGCTACTCACTCGAGGAGATCGATCCCTGAACATGTCACCACTTCTCTGCAGATGCTGATGCCCAAGAAGAACCGCATTGCTATTTTCGAGCTCCTCTTCAAGGAGGGAGTCATGGTAGCCAAGAAAGACGTCCACTTGGCCAAGCATCCCGAACTTGCTGACAAGAATGTGCCCAACCTTCATGTGATGAAAGCGATGCAGGTGAGAAACGAACTAAATACATGCATAAATTAATCTAAATCTGTTTATAGGGGTTTCAGTAACTTTTTTTCCCTTCCAATTGTCGGTTACTCTGATAAGTTTTGCTATTCATCTATAGAAAAACTTAAAATAATTCTTTGCCAAGCTTACCAGCTAAATTAAATTAAACATAACCATCAGTTACACACTGGACAAAATATAAGTGAAGGAAAAATACTAAAAGCATATAAATTGTGTAAATTCACTTACAGGAGATTCATCAGATTGAGTTACTGTATGTATGGGCATAAATATGAATTGCTGTGTAGTGCCTTCAACCATTAATTCCATTCTTTTTTCACAATCATACTTTTGTATTTTGCGATCAATTGCAGATGTGTAGGGATAACTTAAATGGTCAGTACTATTGGTAATAGGAAATGCAGTTGTATGGTTCTTTTTATTTGTAAAAGGTTCTTCACACCGACATAAGTCTGTCTGTGCATAGAAGAACTCCATACAACTTAGAAATGCGTTAGACGGCAATGTTTCTACGTTACCTTTCCACATCGGCGGCGCAGGGAGACTTTATTGAGTTTTTGTATGAAAACATAGTTTATAAGGAGGCAATGATGAATTTCTTGGTAATGGCAGCTTACAGAAGAAGCTTGCTGTAAAATAAATGTACAGTATTTCGCCATTTTCCTTTAACAAAGCGTGCAGAGCACCAGCTTCTTAGGTCTCTGTTTAAATAATATGCACATTTTTGACCGTGTCTATGCACATATTAGATTCTTGTGAAATTTGTGGTGACAGTCCCGCTTAAACACATGGGTATTTACATCATCAGTCTGATGGCCAACAACAAGAGGAATGACTTACATCTTGCTTATAAACTTACTGCTTATTCTGATCTGGTAGTAAGCTTGCCAAGACAGCAGTTAGCCTGCAAACAAGTGCAGTTATGTTTTAAGATTCATAACTTTCACTACATTGGCATGTAACATCTTTTTGAAAAACATGTCCATGTTATTGTCAGAGCATGGCAGAAAGACAGCCTGAAAGCAAACTTTTGTGATGTGACTATGTGATGTGCTTACAGCAGAGAAATGAGTAGTACTCCCTGGTGATGGTGTGAAAACTATACCATTTGTTTGTTTGTTTATCTTCCAGTCCTTGAAGTCCTGTGGGTATGTGAAGGAGCAATTTGCCTGGCGTCATTTTTACTGGTACCTTACCAATGAAGGTATCCAGTACCTGAGAGACTTCCTCCACCTTCCCCCCGAGATTGTGCCCGCAACTTTGCGTCGCCAGACTCGCCCTGAGACCGCAAGGCCCAGGCCCAAGGGTAAGCTCAGAGTAGTGATGAATAGTGATGTTGCCTTTTTAAAGTTAGTAGTAGCAGCCAACGCCTTTGCAATAGAATATAACTTTGTTGTTATTGTTTTAGAACAATGAAAGGCAGTTATCTATAGTAATAATAGTAGCCTTTATGCGTTTGGGATTTTTAGTTTTCTCTAAAAGAAACAAGTGATTAGCTCTATATGTGAACCTGCTGAGCGGAAGCATTCCAGAGATTAACAGACTGAAGGTCACTCCAGTTCAGCGACTCTCAAAGTTGAGAGGTTCCGGGTGTATAATAGGTTAATATGACCTTTAACTGAACTGTTTCTTGAAATATTAATATTTATAAGAACATAAAACCAATCAAGTCTCACGAGTCTTTGCTGACTGGGCCTCGGGGCAAAATCCAAATTTTTTATAGGATCTGATGCCTAATTCATACTAGTGAGTGTTTCATGTAAAATGAACATCTTTACGTGGATTCTCAGAATCTGTTGGGCTTTTTCTTCTTTTCTTTTTTTCAAACATATAAATTTATATTGGGCCCTTCTGTTGTTCGCAGAATAAAGAACTTGTACAAGTTTTTGTCGTTCATAATTTCTCAATTTATTTTTGGTTATATCGGCAGTATGTATGGACCAGGTCTAATAAAGGTTGTGGTCCCTACATATCGCTTCAAACTGATCCAAATTGATCAGAATTCCACCATTTTTATGCACAATAGAAATTCAGTAATTGCTTGTGATGACTAAAGAGTTTAACATTCAGTTTGCACAAATGTCATCATTCGCTCTTGATCAATTTCAGCGGTAACACACTATAAGCAATAGACGCAGCTGTCTGGAATTAGCCATGCCCCTTTTCGTTCTGATACCATGTAGAGACCATTGACAAATGTGTCATTTATGTTAGATCAATGACAAATGAAATCCAGTTTCATCTACATCAGGGCAAATTTGGTTGCTTTGAGTGTCTTTGGCCCTAGAACTGACCACTTTCTCATGATTAAGTATCATAGTTGTCATCCCTGTCCAATTAGAATATGCATAACCTGACTGCTCAATCTGAATTTTATGTTTGTTCTTGCAGGTATGGAGGGAGAGAGGCCCGCCCGTCTGAACCGTGGTGAGGCAGACAGAGATGCATACAGGCGATCTGCTGCTCCTCGTAAGTATACTATACTTTGCCAACTAGTCACCCTGTGAGTGGGGTTGCCTTTGAAATTGTCATGGGTCCTAGATGACAGCAGTACAAAGTCATGTCATTTAGACACATTTCCATGGTTATCCATGACAAAAAGATCAGGAGCCACACATTGAAGCGTAGTGGAAGCTAGGTTAAATAACGAGGTGGTGAGATGTGAGTAGTGTAGTTTCATGCCAAGAAAAAGCCTGGAGAGGAATGACTGGCAGTCGTAACGATACAAATACATGTGTATGAATGAAAAGGATGCAGGCGGAATGATGAAGATGAAAGGAGCAGAGGTGAAGAAGATGCAGGAGTTTAAGTACTTAAGGTCAACTGTTCAGGGCAACGGGAAGAGTTGAAGCTTCTGTTATCTGTGACAGAAGAATAGCAGCAAGACTGAAGGGAAATGTTTAGAGGGTGATAGTGAGACCAGCTCAGTTCTATGGTTGAGAGACGGTGGCGCTGACCAAAAGACAGGAGGCAGAGCCAGAGGTGGATCGGTTGAAGATGCTCAGATTTTCTTTGGGAGTGATGAGGATGGACAGGATTAGAAACTAAAAGGGCCGAGAGGTCAGATTAGACACATGAAAAGTCCAGAAAGACCGAAGTTGTTTCTGAATGTTGTGTAAGAGGAAGATCTGACTACAGGGAAAGCTGGAAAAAGATGATCCGCTTTGACGACCCGTAAAGGGAACAACAGTTGGAGGAAAGGTTTCCAGAGGGATTGATAAAGATTTGACTTAAGGAATCTTCTCTGTATGTGATGGATGTAACACTGAGGGAATGAAAACTGACCCGTGTTGTGATCCGGGAGCCTTTTATGGTCCGTTTCTTATGAATAACTTGTTTGAACTTCATTTTGATTAGAACTGATCAATTTCATAATTTGTCCATCAGCTGGTGCTGACAAGAAAGCCGAGGCCGGTGCAGGAGCTGCCACAGAGTTCCAGTTCGTAAGTATCGCTGCCACTGTAGAAGCTTGTGTTATATATTTTTTTCACATCACTTCTTGTGAAAAAGGTTTTTTACATTCAAGAAGTCGTGGGAGGGATCAAGGAACTGGTTCTGCTTTTGTGTCTAGTTTTTGGAGCTTAACTTCAAAACATTTTATATTTAATTTTCTACATACGACCTCAAAGTACCGAAGTTGTGGAGCCTCTTGTTATTTAGTAGCGTATTTATTTTTATTTTCCTGTTTCACTGGTTAAGTTGGACAATATTTTTGAATGGGATTTGTCTCAGACGAGGGTTGTGGCGTTATAATATGTATTTTGTTACAAGGCTTCATGTACACATCTCATGTAAGATAATGATGTAGTGGACAGTGCTTGGAGTTCTAAGCACTTTTCCTCGGATAGGTGATAATTAGGACAACTTTGGTAACATTTTAACTGTACATGATCCTATAGCCGTGAATCCAGACTATCCATGTTAACTGAAGATTGCGCTACTACGCCTCTCGGAAACCGTTACTAGCTTGTCGGTACAGAAATGTGATTCTTTCTGACCTGGGGTTGATGATGTACTCACCTTTTTATTTTTTTATATTTTTTTTTGCAGAGAGGTGGCTTTGGGCGCGGCAGAGGACAGCAGCCTCAGTAACTTTCTATCGCTCTTTCTGTACAATAAAGAAAATGAAAACAGCTACTGTGTCAGTGTTGTTACTGACATGGACAGTGGGGAGGTGGAGTGTAGCCCTTCTCAAACACTGATCGTGAGTGTGACAGGAGGTCATGTTCTCCGGATAAAAGCTTTTGGCCTTCAGACTGAATACAGGATGTAGTGAATAATTTTATTTCTTGTGTGTCATGAGCAGGGAAAGGGAGAGGGTGATGCTTTAGGCAATGATCTGCTGGGACATTTGGGTTCTCCCACTCATGTGGATGTTACTCCACTCATGTGGATGTTATTCCATTCGCGTGGATGTTACTCCATTCGCGTGGATGTTACTCCATTCGCGTGGATGTTACTCCATTCGCGTGGATGTTACTTTGATGAGAGCACCCACCGAAACATTCTTGCAGACAGAGTACACCTCAGCAGGATAATGTATCCTGACAGACATCTATAGTTCTGGAATGGTTTGAGGAACACGCAGATGAAGGTGTTGACAGTTCTTCCAAATTATCCAAACGTAATCATGTTTTCAGGGTTCTTACAAATCAGGTCAACTTCTTCTTTCCACCCCTGCAATTTATTTCAAGTCTGCCACACCAGAGAGTGGAGTGAGGCGCTGATGACAGAATGAGTACGTGTCACACTTTAAACACTACAGCTGTGGATCTTAGATGAATTTTAAAAACAATGCAGATATGGAGCCAGTGTGACTACACTGCTGAAAAATGTAAACGCCTAAATCACACATTGGATTTTGAAAATCTAATTATCTTAGTAATAACATACTCTACTCATGTTTATATTTACTTATTCTTCTGGAATATTCTGAACTTGAAACTATTGGAACATTTTTGTCATTTAGTATGTATCGTGTCGACACACCCGGGGCTGGATTCTAAGTCGTACCCAAAATAAAGTAAGGGAAACTTCTGACAGGTGCAGCTTTTGTGTGAAGTTCATCACGTCTGTGTGTTTGACGACATCTGATCCTGCTCCTGGTGGATCTTCATGACTTGGATCAGGGCATCACTGACCTCTTGACAGTTTGCGATGTGACTTGGAGCTGTTTGATGCACCGACTCGTGACATCACAAATGTTCTCAGTTGGATTCAGATCTGGAATGCTGAGTGCCAGTCGACAATACCATCATCAAGGAATGGCCAATACACTGACCACATAGGAGCAGGCATCGTCCTGCAACAGGACAAACAAGTGTCCACTGCACCATTTCAGCCCGTTAATTAACTAGCCTCACACGAGGTCTGTGTGCCCCTCGCAGGATCTGACCATCAAAGCGGTCCTACTGGATGATGCTACAGGCAGCACCAAATTCACCCACGTGTCACAAGAGCACAGTGTGAACCTGCACTCGTCTTTTAAAAGAACTGCCCACTGTGATGTTCTGACTAGTTTAAATGGAGCTGCACGGTCCTGGGTTGTGTTTTGTGAAACCGATTCACAATGTCATAATCTTCCTAACTGTTCAGGTCCAGATCTCAGACCTTTATCTGACTGTTCTATACTTTGACTATTGAGTGTTCCCTTAACGTTTTTGAGAAGTGTATTTCCACTTTTGCATAATGAACACAAGCTGAAACTCGTGTCTGAAACAAAGATGAATACTCTTCTCACCGTTACAAACATTTTGATGATCTAGTGGTGCAACAAGCAGCATAAACATTTTTTAGAAGGATTTCTCTGATGTTTACGAGACCATTAGTGTGAGGTATGTAATGTTAAAACAGCAACATGTGGTCAAACTACAAACGCATGGAATCCCAGTTTGTTTTGGTAAGATTAATCCTCTCGTCTTCTGCTGTGATTCTACTGAATGAATAAAGTGTTACATGTCAGAAACATGAAGACCAATAACGACGCTGACCTGAAAGTGAAATACTGGTGTTTATTTGTTGGCACATTTATATTACAATCTTCAGTCTTCTCGCACTGGTTTTATTCCACAGTCCCAAATGACAATAGATGAAAAGAAAACTCCGGTGACACACAACCTCAGAGAACACAATTATGACTGAGACTCCAAGGCTGATATCAACGGCCGAAAGTGCCCAATCACTTCGTCTGTCGTTAATTTATTTTCTTCTGGGGGTGTGTCACTTTTCGACAGCTTTTTTGTTTTTCAGATTATAATGCTTGAATTCATTCAATTCTGATTGTGACCGCCTGTCAATCACGCTGAGGGAGTCTTACAATCCTCAGCTGCGGGGTGATATGTTTGATGCTCTGGCTTTGGCCACCAGATGGCGCAATAGATATTTGAAACAATTTGAGGACGCTACGTGAAGTGAAGTTCTAATCGTTCCGCTCCTTAGTCATAATTGTTCTTTTAAAAATAAACAAAAACGTTTTGTTTTTTTTACTTCATTAGTTCCCTCCTGAACTCCATCCCACTTAACTTCACTCATGACACAAGTGCCTGAATTTGGAGCTGTTGAAAAAAATGGGACGTGACTGAACAGAGCTGTGGATGAGTTTTGTCGGATCTATACACGTTTGCTTGTGGATTAGAGAACAAATCGAAAAGAAAAAAAAAATGGATGAAGAACAAGTGGTCATTAATTAATGATGAAGGAAAAAGAAATCCTCCTCACATTCATTTTGACAGTACCCGTGTCCCACTATCTGAGAACACGGGACACCTGAAACTCTGGGAAAGGTTTTTCTATCGTTGGTTTCAGACAGCTGATCGTTGGGATCAGTCTAATCGCCAGAAGAATCACATGACGTGTCGGGAACCTCGTCATAAAGCCGCACTTTGTTCTCCACATCTTCCTGATACACGGCAATGAAAACCCTCTGTTGCAACGGGGACTTCAGACTCTTCACATTTACTGTCAGAGAACCTTTTCATTCAGGGATCAAGACATTAGTGTCACAATCACTGGGAGACAAGACCGTAAACTCAACCGGCGCCACTCGTGTTGCTGGAGACGCTTCCTGCACCTTTTTCTAGATCCACTAGTTTTCAATCCACTAGTATCTTTTCATTAGGGGCCTTTTTTTCCCTCTCTCTTAGCTTTCTGATGCGAGTCGAATTTCCATCTGCAACCGTGATGGACGGGACATTATAAAAATCAGCTTCGGACCACATGAATGTACAGATTTTTTTTGAAAATGTCTAATGTGATTGGTCTCTTTCCTCGCGTCGTCACCCACAGCCACACTTCTTATTCATTATCCCTCACATGAACCCGATGCCATCTCCACAGATAAATTCGGACAGCCCCAAATTCAAAGTCATGAGTTCAATCAGTTCTTCCAGCCTCCGTTGAAATGACACGTACAACTCGCAGAGCCGTGAGGCGTCTGCTATCGTTTGTACTCTTACCGTTGATCTATACAGAAATAAACATTTTACAATTAAAACTTCTAACATGCTATCTACAGCGCCTCCAGTTTCACAGTATTGAGCCTGCTGCCTCGCGCCGAGGCCACGGGGCGCAGCTCAGCTAAAGAGACTTCTGCCAGAAATGAGAGAGAGAGAGAGAGAGAGAGAGAGAGGGACAGAAAAATAAACTAGTATCCAAAAACCATTTTACATGTTAATATCAAGGTCTCAAACTGTACAAGGCTTGTTTGTTCTGCATCGTTCCAAAGACAGCATGGCGGAGTCCGTTACTTTCCAGAGATTGTGGGGATGCAGATTAAATACTAAAGTAAGAGTTGAAAAGAAAAAAAAAAAAAAAAAAGGATAAATAAATGAGGACAGTAAAGGAAAAAGTGCCCACTGAAGTCACCTGGGCTATTTTACAGACACAATGTAAACAATTGTTGTTTTGAACCAAACTGAATGTGAGGAGCAGGATGAAGGAATCGGTTTACAATAACTTAAGTGATACGTGTTGAATTTTGAAATGACAAGTCCACCATTTTAAAATCCACTGCTTCTACCCTCAGCATGTAGAGGAAGACTCTGCAGGTAGGCTTTGTCCGCACGTACATGGGTACCTTTAAATACGGGCCTTTTGCTCTGCGTTTTTTGTCCACATGAAAACTCTATAAACGGTCACCTTAAACTAGTATTGTTTCAATACTTTGAAAAACTCCTTCCGGGGTGAAGCCTTTTAGAGTCTCCAATTAAGGTGCAGACGCGTTGTACGGGATAACCGGGCATACCGGAGGCCGTCGGCCCAATGTACTCTACGATTCATAGTGTCATGAATCTGTGCAGGTGTGGGCGCCATTACTTTCCTAAACGCGAGCAGGGAAGATCTCAAGTTTTTAAAAGTCCCTGGGTATGTGTGGACTCAGTCTCTGTCACATGACAGCATTTAAAACAAAAAAAAAGAAAGAATAAAGGGATTTAAAAAGAGGCAAAGACACTGAGGAGAAAGGTGGTTCGTTGTGTTGACATTCTTTGGCCCTCCTGACAGGATATCTGTCCGAGAGTGACGCTTGTAGTGCTTGGCTAGCTTCTCCAGTGAGAGAAACGCACTTGACACTCGAAACTGAATTAAAGACTACCGAGGGGTCGTATCCTTCTTATTAAAGAGACACCGATAACCACAACAAGGACCACAATGAGGAGAAATCCAAAGACCTTAACCACAACTCTGTTGCACAGTCGGTGCAAAAAACGGTGCTCATGCAAGACAAGTCATTTCCCACAACTCTCGTTCACTCAGATGCAGATGACACTTCCTGTCCTAACAGTGGACACTCAGGGACACATTCATTCACAGGAAAGTCAAAGAAAAAGAAGAAAAATGGAGGAAACATTAAAGAGACCACCAAAAACCCCCTTGAGCTTAAGCACTAAGTATACATCTTTACATTACAACAGTAAAAAGTAGTTCTTGCATTCCATAAACACCACGCTAAGGGCGCGTTAGGGAGAGAGGATGAAGGGAGCGAGGGGACGTGTCATGCAGTTGTCAGTACAAAGAAAAAAAAAAGGAAAGAAAAAAAAGAGGAGAGGGGTCAAAAAATTACATTTACAAAGTGTTTCAGACTGTTCACCTGACACTTGTCATCAAGTCTGTGCCTCTCTGGCACAAAAGAAGTTGGCAAGGCAAATCATGTTATCCAAACAAAACAAAAATGAAGAGAGGAAGAGAGAAGAGGAGAATAGAATAGAAGAGAACAGAAGAGAAGAGAAGAGATGAGAAGAGGAGAGGAGAGAATAATAGAAGAGAAGAGGAGAGAATAATAGATGAGAATAGAAGAGAAGAGAAGAGAGAAATGACACAAGTAAGAGCGCAAGTGGTGGCAAAAGCTCTGGGGGGCACAGAGTTTGGGTTTTAGTTATCTGATACCCGAGACGGAGCTCTGATTGATGCTGTAGGTAGGGGAGAGGTCCCCATCTATCGTAGCCACCAAAGGTGTTCTGTTACTGGTCAGGCAACTCTCCTGGAGAGCCTCGAGGTAGGTGGCCTGCACGGGCTTGTGACACAGCAACACTTGTATGGCATCATCTATTTTAAACCATTCCCTTTTTCTCCCTGTAGACAGAACCAGACAACAGTGTGGAGCAAGTTAAGACATGTGAGGAACAGCAGGAGGGGAAATAAACATGAATTGTCAGGACTGTAAACAGCATTATACAGAAAAATTACAAGGTTGGACGCAAAGCCGTTCTTATTATCTACTTTACAATAAAATCCCTGAACAGCAACATCTTAGAAGTCCCCGACAGAAAAATAAAGCCCCCCCCCCACTCTGACAAGAGAACAGTTCTTTACCGATGTTGACCGAGTCCTCCCAGTCCTCTAGCAGGTCTGTTACAATAAGAACATAGACGTAGGTTCTGTGTTTCCTCTCCTGGTTCTGTTGGAAGCAACAAAAAAAAAAGGATATCTTTATTTCTCACTCACAAACATTATGTTGACAATTGAAGATAAAATAAGAAAATAATTCTGGACCAAAGATCACCTCAAATACGCCAACTAAGCGACCTAAAGTGCCCTTCACACCAGCCTGTAAGATAAAGGGACACTATTAGAATCTCGAGCAAACACAGATCACACAACGTAGTCAGAACGGACAACTGTGAAGATGGTCTGAAGGCATTAGAAGGCAGCTGGGGGCAGAAGATAAAAAACACATAACACTGTTGGAATGCAAACTCACAACCTGGCAGAAACTGAATGACTTTAAAGATTTGTTGAGACTTTCATGGAGCCATTGGTTTTATTTTCAGGAGAACTGCAGGACGCAGTTGTGTTGAAGTGGATTACATCATGAGACCGCTTTTATCCCCAGTAAAGAAATCCTGGATTGTTGCTGAATGTTCCAAATAACTCCGAGATAAAACCTGAAAAAGCATGTGATTCTCTTTTTATTATTTGTTTCTTAATCCTGAGCACATATTCAACGTCACAAATACTTTGCTGTAAATCCTTTTTCAACCCTTTTTTTTTTTGTGTCCTGGTCTCAGCAACAACAACAAAAAAAAACCTTAATAATGAAAAAATGACTCATTCAGAAACACATCCAAATGTTTTAGACTTCTATTTAGTGGCAATTGTATCCCTTCTAAATACTCCCAACTGCAAAATGCATGTAATCACCTCCGCTCAGCTACCACTGACTATCACATGCCGACGGATTCCTTCGAAGATGTTTTAGCGTATCAGGGAAGATCATGTAAAAAGGTCAGGAGCAAACCGCGGTCACCGCTCTGGCTCTCAGATTCCGCTCCTCTTCCCGGCACACGGAGGCCAAAGAAATGATTACATCAAGACCTCTGCTAAAGAGGCACAACTTTAGCAGAGACATTTCACACCGCTGGTTACTTTTAACCCTTTTCTAGTAACACAAATATCTCACAGGGTAACTCTGTCAGAGTTGAACAGCAAGACAGATCAAGACACAGAGCCAAACCACTTGCTGACATCTTTGTCGCTTCTTCAGGTTCCGGTTTCAGTCTATAAATATAAGCGGACTGCAGGCACTATAACCATGACTTCAGTCTGGGACGCTCAGCATCTCAAGCAAGATCATATATAAAGAACAACATGTGCCAGGTGTGTAGTAATAGGCCAAAGGTCAACATCTGTGCTTTTACGAAATGCATGTTGCTCGGTAGTCTTCCCGTAAATGTGGGCCGCTGGCTGACAATCTGAGAAGTGATAATGAGAAGCACATTACAACGTGTGCGACAACATGTCCTATAACTGGTTTAATGCGGACTCAGGACATAGGACACCAAGCTTAAGAGGAGGTCGTAGACAAAAGAACCTTCTGTAACCTTTGGTATGATCCTGGTGGCACGGACCTTCACTTTACTCCGTGGCAAGACTCCAAACCAATAAACTTCAGCAATTACTCGGTGATAAAGTGGTAATCAGAATCAGAACGCCAGCATTAGGATGTGGCCTGCTACACAACCGTCCAATACGAGACTTTAATAACTTTAAACAGTTGTCATGTTACCTGGCTTTTTCACGCTACTGCCAGAGATGGAGCCGTAGTTCTGTGCCAACAAAGGATCGTGTTATAAACACTGGTGGAACTCAGAACATAAACATAAAAATAAATCTAAAATAAACATTTGTGCGTACAAGAGGGAATTCTTCCTGCTTCAAAATGTCGTTACTCTTCATCGTTAGTCAACCTCTGGCTGCTTTATCTTTCCTATCGACATCAATGTATCTACGATAAACTAAACAGAAGAGATGACACAATCATCCTTTAAAACCGTCTCCAGCTGTCCAAATTGTTGGAATTCTTTAAACAGAGACCCGATAAGACGGCGCTCTGACCGCTCTGTAAGACGGAAACGGTGTACCACATCTCAAAAGAATAAATCCAAGTGTTCTCCGACTTAAAACCGTCCACGCAGCAGCTTAAAGCACGCACAAAATAAAGAGGAAAATAAGATGCAAGAAATGTCCCGTGATCTTTAATTCAAACTATTCACAAAACATCTGAGCTCTAACTCCAGTAACAAAACTTAAAAACAACATTAGAGTCTTAAGTCAAAACAAATGTCTGCAGCACATCCGACAGATGTTCTATGGGGTTTAGGTTGGGTGACTGGGATGGCCGTGGCGAAACCTTTATTTTGTGATGTCCGAAGCTGGTCTTCAGGTCTTGAGGCTCAGCATCTTGCTCAAGGACACTTCAACATGGAGACTAGACCACAGGGTTGAACCAATAACCTTCAGACAAGTGGACTACAGCTCTACGTCCTGAGCAGATCTTTGACTTTATTCTGAACCAGCTCTCCTGTCCTCTCTGTGCTGTACGGGTGAAGATGAGGAAGACCACAAAGCCACTTTTTACACAGCTGTTTCAGAGGTTACTGTTGCGCCTCAATGCTCTGCAAAATGTTAGAATGGCTTCATGTAGGTGTTCATTGTTGTTCCATCTCTGAGCCAGCTCAGGAGGTCGTAACAGCACCGAATTCATGCTTGTTTAAGGGGAGCCAGTCGGAGGGGGAACAAGACGAGTGTGCTACCACAACCCAGAGATTTAAAAAGAAGGAAGTAGCAGTTAGCAGCAACCTCGTAGAAGAAAAATAATCAATAGAAAACTGTTTTCAAATTGGGGAAACAGGTTAGGGAAGGGAGAGCTCCTGAATCTCCGAGCGTGAAAAAGATCCTCGACCATCATAGAAGAGGGATGGTAAATGACCTCGACTCACTAGACGACAACACTGGAACGCTATCGGATAAGGTTATGGTTATTAATTGGTTATAGCATTACACCGGGATTTCCCTTCAGGGATTAATAAAGGTTATCTTCATATATCAGCCATTAGAAATTGTTATTGTATGAATCATTCTTGTGCTGTTTTAAATGTGTGGCGTTTCAGAAGTCTCGATAGTTTTGACAACTTTTGACCTCATCATTCGGTAAGCCAGAATGTCCTGCTACAGCCAAACCCGCCAAACGGCAGGAGCCAGAATAAGGGATGATATCAGCATCCATCAGTCAGACGGATTACACTCACACACACACACACCCACACAGAATAGGCTTTACATGGACAGTAAACCGCCAAGAGCTGAAACCCAAATGAGATTCATTGCCTTCAGTCGCTCTTCTGTTCATAATACCCCAACAGAACGATCACAAGAGGGACGGCTGACTGAAAAGGTATAAGCAGGATATTGATTTCTAAAGAGCTTCAAAATTGTTTCTGCAGGAAATGTGGCCTACCCTCTGCCACACTAAACGAAACACACATCTTTCAGAGCGCCTCAAGGCTGTTGTGTAAAAATGTACCGGTCTGAAACATACAAGGAATGAAAGTTGATCATTTCCTCCAAGTGCTTCATTAGTGCAATTGGATTTCGCTGCAGTGGGACCACTGGGTAGCCATGCTTCAGACTCAACGTGTCCTCCTTTGACATCCAAACAGTAATTTGTAACATGATGCTATGGTACAGCTTAGATGTTGCTAGGCTCTCTTTCTCTGTCCATTCAAACAGGAGGACTGCACTGACCAAATGGGTTTTGAGGGCACGTTGTGAGGGCAAGTGTTAAATACAGACATGATTAATGGATATGAAACATAATACAATCCTGTGTGCTACCCTGCAAATGCCCAGCCAGCCTCAGAACAACATTCCTTGCTATGAACAGAAGGCATTCATACCGACATTTCAGATACAAGGGTTAAGTTTGATTCTACACTTCTTCATAAGTATGTTCATCTGAAAACATCTAGCAATTGCAACAAATAGAAAGAAAGGTGGCCCCAGGCTAAAAAATGACATATGATAATTGTAGAGAAACAGTTCCAGAACGAACCTCTTCACACACTTCTCGAGCTGCAGCATCATTGGGCTCCTCGTCAGGCTCCATTCCTCCACCAGGAACAATCCACTTGTCCGGATGTCGACTACTGCTCACCAGCAGGACCTGCAGAGCACAAGACTCATTAGGCCTTACAATCTGATTTGATGCGTTTCAAATAGTGTTCAATGGTTTACGAAACAGACATTTTGCTGCTTGAGCCACATATTCAGTGATCGGTGTTAGTGTTAGATACAAAAAGAGTCCAAGTAGACGTGTGACCAAAAACACATAACTGCCAACGATGAAACTGTAAACTAGAAAAGAGCCCACAGGATTCATAACTCCGCCGACAATATTATCACATCATTGCACCGAGGGCATAACACATGCTACGATGATGTCACCATACTCGGATCTGCCACATGTCATATTATGTAATACCGCCTAAATCCTTGACCCTGAGTCTTATTCCTGGCATCTGAATCATGTGGTTATCATCAGGAGTCCGGGTTTTCAACAAAATCATATTATATTTAATTAACAGTTATTTTTTTTATGTGTCCATCCATCCAACTTCTTATCCTTCACAGATGCAAGAAATTAATTTAAATTACTCTGAGTCTTTAGTACCTCTACCAATCTCAGTTAAGTTAATCAATATATACTGTAGGCCCTCTATTTATTCTACCCTCATCAATTGAGATTATGACCATCCAATAACCAAAAGGAAGAAAAAAACAGAGGCTAACACACACCTATATGTATTTTTTTTTTTGAAGATTTACGATATTGTTTCCTCAGTTCAGTTCCTGTTCTTAAAGTCCCATTTTTTAGCTGTTTTTGCCCGGTGTGTGGACAGGTGTGGGGTGAGGGAGAAAAGGTTACCATGCAAAGCACTTTTGAGTTACTTTCTTAGGTATGCAAAGTGCTATATGAATAAGCGTGTCTGTAGAGATTCTCATTCATCTAGGTCATGGTAATCCATGGTAATCCAGAATTTACGAAGCCTCCTGGATGAAAGATGAAACGTATTCAATTGAACTCAGAAATCCCATTGCTTTGGATTCAACCCACATGGAGTATATAAATAAAGTTTGTGTGACTGATTGAGATATAAAAACATTAATCTATACATAAACTCATGTTTATATGTCAGTGATTATACAGTATGTATATAGGTATTGAGTCAAAAAGAGGGAGAGGGATATGGGAGAGAGAGAAGGGTGATATCTACCTGTACATTAGTCTGTGTTTGATCTCTAACTGTAAAGGTTGGATTGCTGTTTCACACAGTATATTAATAAAACAAATGTCTGATTGTTCGATCTTTCCTACTAAATTGATACCCAAAATGTGCCTGTTTTAAAGTATCAAAAATATGCTTCATAACTGTCAAATACTTCCCAAAAAGGAACGTATACCAGACACAAGAAAAAAGTATTTAGACACCATTTGCTTCCCACATTGTTGTAAGCAATTACCATCTGCTGCGGGATAAAATTTCCCAGACTTATTAGGTGTAATAAAGTTTCTGATACTTATTTTCCAGACAAACTCCCCCCAATATTATGATTTTAATACCTTAAAGTGTTTGTTTAAGAAGTCTTTCCAATCTTTTGCATAATCTGTTTCCAGGATATCCTTGAAATGACAGCTGGACATTTGTGAGAATGCAATTCATTTAATGCATTGTTACAAACAAATCATATTATTGATTCAATAGCTGATAGTGTGTGGATACCCGATTGTAGACAGGCCGGATGCGGCCATAAAAGACCTGAGGCCGGATTTGGACTGGGCTCGGTCTCTTGGACTCGGGCTGCAGTCAGACAAATATTTAGAAATAGGCTATGTGTTGCATTTCTAGTGGTAAATTATCATTTGGTAGCCTAACTTAAACCATAGAGGGCCTCAAGCAAAACTCGTCTTCAGGAAAGTTTAAAACTACCTAAAACCATGTCGGGAAATCGACCGTTTGGATCTATTTTGATTTATTTGTAGATTAGAGTTTGATGAAGAAGTTGATCAAGGTCAGACTACAATTTCAATTAATTTATCACTTCTGACGACCGAATGTACCATTTGTACCAGCTTTAAGAACCACAAACACTGCCATGTTACGGTCATTTACACTGCTGACAAGAGTAACTAGGCTAAACAGACTATCGGTAAGCATGGCAACAACAACTATCTTGACAGGGTGAAAACTCAGTGCTTTAACTATTAACTATCGGGCGCAGGCTTGAGTTTGACATAAAATAGAATATCTGCCAGGTTAGGTTACTTCTCTCTTGGACTGTTGGGATCGGACAGAGAAATGTGTCTGCAATCTAACGGTTGATACAATTCTATCGCTTGTTATAAGACACAGTTGTCTCTGACCAACATAAGCATGGTAATCACATGGTATGAACAATCTTTTGAGTAACAAAGCTGAGTCTTGACTGAGTCAATCTGGTAGTCAGCAGAGCAGGTTCTACAGATGTAGTAGACACAGATCTCCTGTTATCAACAGCCCCAGCCTCCACTTAAACCAGGATGGTATATTTGTCGCAATCCGTCGGCTTTCCTGGTGAAATGTTTTCACTGCAAGGACATTTTTGTGCCTGCTGTTGAGTTGACATCAGTTTCCGTAATCAGCTCTGATCTCAAATAACAGATTCATAATCTAAGCGGCTTTTGTTTGAGACTACACTAGATAAGATACGGTGCTGTGGAAAAGTATTTCATGACTCCTGGGTTCTTCTGTCTTCGAAAATACAGTACTAAATTGTGCCAGAACTTCAAACAAAATTGAATATAAAACAAACAGAACCTGAGCAAAGATAGACTCTAATTATAGTTGTTCAACCTAATGTACCTATGTAAACTATGAACGTCATGTAACTTAGTAGTTTACTGAACCAAAAAGGTTCAGTAAAATAATAAGGTAGACAACTAAGGGGAATAATATTTGAATACTGATGGATGACTATTGAATAGTATTTTCCCTTGAAACGTCCATCCCTTGATTGGAAGAGTGGGCCAAAATTCCACCAAAGTGATGTCAGGGACTTTAAATTCATTGTTGTTGCTAAAAGTGGCTCAACTGTGTTTGTGTAGATTCTCATTCAACCAGGTCATAGTAATCTTTTAGGATTTAATGTGAAGCAACTGGACTGGTGGGGAGTCGGGTATTTAAGGGTGGCACAACTACTTATTATGTTCAGGAGCTGAATACTTTTTCATACTGGTGATTTAAGCAATGGATGCTGTTTTTGCCTTGTTACATTACATCATTTTAAAATTTGTAATGCAACATTTTGGTATGCTAGGTGGGTGGGATTTCCAAGCATGCATTGTGACCGTGGGTGTGCTCTGCACCCTGAGCGAAGTTCCTGTCAGTGTTATTAAATTTCTGCCTGAGTTGATGCAGAGGATGTTCTATATTGTTTCTCTTAAGTCTGTGCTTTGGTCCACACCTACGATTTGACCTCTGCGCCCTTTGACCCTATCTTACGCTCTGACCAATACATTTATGGATAGAAAAGGGTAAAAGCCCAGAACTATGCCTACAGACTCATAATCATCTACAACCCTGCTGCGCAGGAACAGGTCAAGTGCAACTTTCACGATTTTGTACTGTGTATAATATACTTGTATGACTAGTGATGAATAAAGTGTGAATTATTATTATTATTTACATCTACTTGGGGATATTAAAGTATCTGTGAAAATGCATTTATCCCATAAACCCATTAATAAAAGAGGAGTTTCACTATTTGTCATTCTAGTATTAATAAATCCCATGTTGTCTTTGTTATATGTTACATTGTGTTGAAAAATTTGAATCTGAGGTACACTCTAAAATGGAAGAAGTCAGGAGGGGGATTAAAATCACAGTTATGTATGTTATCTGTTATTTACCTTGGTGGAAAAATGTACACACAACTTAAGTTTTCTAGTTCCACAGTATGCAGACTGAATTATCCACATTTTGTTTCATCACATCGACTAAGCACATCACCTGGAGAAGTAACTTAACGTGAAGTTAACCGGCTTTCCCTCTGATTGAGTGTTTCCTATTGGCCGAAGCTAACCCATCTGTAGCAGCATGTCAGCCCACTGGTTAGCAGGACCAGTTGCATTCACGCATACTATAGTTATAACAAACAGTGCCTTGGCATTGCCTAACCCCTTGTAATGTGAGCGGATTAACATTTGCCACTTG
This sequence comes from Lophius piscatorius, assembly GCA_009660295.1. Taxonomy (NCBI): domain Eukaryota; kingdom Metazoa; phylum Chordata; class Actinopteri; order Lophiiformes; family Lophiidae; genus Lophius; species Lophius piscatorius. Next base: position 12,087 of record VRLP01005284.1, on the reverse strand, counting down.
GAGAAGGTGAACACCCACATGTATCCAGCTAAATATCACCGTGTCACGCCTCAACAGCCCGTGGGCTGTGGTCGCTGGCCGATAGCCGGCTGCCTATAGCAGCCATACGGCTAGTTAGCATGCTAACATTAGCATTGGCATTAAGCTAACAGGTTCAAATGAAAACCCCGGCGTTGCTCTCCGCACCGCTAAATGCTTATATAACACAAGTACGACATTTAAACTAACTGTTAAAACACAACCCAAAACGACAATACAAGAGTTAAAGACCCCAGCGAGTCTTTGCTTCAAACTGACACAAACAACGGTGTTGATAAATAGAACGCTTTACAGACCGTTAAAACGCCCAACCTGCTAATGCTAGCTTGGCCTGCCAGTCGGCAACATCCCCGGACTCACCTCCTCCTCCGTCTCGCTCCTGAAGCACAGACAGGCCGCCCGCTTCTTGTAGCCATCCCCATCGTACGTCCGGGTTTGGTTCGACTTAAGCTTCATCATTTCAAAGGGCGTTGAAGTTAAAATGTATAGCTAAGTTTAATAAAGATGATGGTTGTAGACGCAAAGTCCTCCTCCGGGGAACCTCGGCGTTTTGCTTAAAAGAAATAACTTCTTCTTCGCTTCATCTTCACAAACCTGGGCAAATCTACGGCACGGTCGCCATTACAAGGAGCCGCTACGCCCCCGACGTAGTTTAACCTTCACTAGCTATAGAAGCGTAAGAACAGTACGTATCAGGCGTTGAAGAATTGGGGCAGCGGATACGGGCAAGACACCACGCTCTGTCTGGAGCAAGCCGGTAAGTGCCTAACGGGCAGTTTTGGCTCCAACTAGCTCGTCCCGGACACTTGTTAGAGGCGGATTTAATTACGATTGCACAACCTTAAAATGAAAAAGCAAAGCTTAGCGTTTACCGTGAAAATTGCTGATAAATTAAAAAAACGGTTGTATTACTGTTAAGTTCAGTTTCAGCACCAAAGGTTCTGGACAGCGCCGACAGGATTCCAAAAGAAAAAAAATGGATTAATGTAAACTAAAATATTAGGCTCATCATAGATAGAACCCCCGACGAACAACTGCGTAACATCAATTACACAGTCAAAGGAACCTTAATAAGCAAATATTTGATGATAAATGGGTTTTTCAAGCCAGCCAAAAAAAAGAAGTAGAAACAATTGCTGCTTTCTCAACACTGACAATGAAATGGTTGCACATCAAAATTCTGACATGTCATAAAGGGATATTGACAACTATATTATTTATTGCTGTATGTCACTTCCTGCTATTATAAATGTTCTTTCGCCGTTACTGTTACTGAGCAATTGCACAGAGTAATTGTTACTGTTATGATAATAGATACTTTTCTTTTATTGATTATTATGGACAACTGGGTTTTTCCTTCCCAAAGTCTTTGTTGGACTTACATTTTTATTTTTAATCTAAATTATTATTGTAAAAATTTACGTTCAAAGTAAATCTCACATACCAACCCAAAGTACTCCTAGCAGTATATGTATACCCGTGTGAGGAACTTAGATACAGAAAGAAAAATTAAACCGTTTATTTAGACAACAACAAGCGGATTATTTGGTAATAACAATGAACATTGTTGCTGATTCATTTCCTCTCACTCCAGTGTGCCCATTAATTAATCAAATATAAGTTTCCATGGATATTAAAACTAATTCTAATTAATTAAAGGGATGAAAATCACCAATTTAGATCCTGATTCTTTTTATCATCTCAAGTGGCTTATTGTACTATCGTACAGGTTTGAGCAGGTGTCAATATCAATAAATCAAACAATAAATGAATCAGGAGGTAGATTGGTTGTCTCTTAATCGGAAAGGTTAGATCCCCTCAGCCCCTCCAGTCATTTTAAAGAGTCCTTGAGCAAGACACCGAACCTCAGTTTTCTCCCTGGTCCCATTACGGAGCGGCCCACAGCACCTCATGGTCAAATACAGAGAGGAATTCCACCGCATTGTACAGAGTGTAACTGTATATGACAATAAAAGGTTCTTCAATCAACCATCTTATACCTTTCCAACAAATCAAATGCAACATAAAGTGCTTCACAAGAGAATTGCAAATCATAATTCTTGATTTAAATTGCAAGAACAACGCACAACGAATCAGCTAAAACGCAAAAAAAGTTAATTGAATAAGATAGTCATAAAAAACTGGCTAATAGAAGATATAATAAAATCAATTAACAGAGGAGCACCCAAAATAACTCCCCCACGGATTAGCAGTCTTAAACATGTGCGTTCAGATTTTGTGGCCCATATACCACAGCTCTGCAGAGGTTTGTCCAAATCAGTCCAGTCACAACATTATGGAAAGGTTTAAAAAAAAAAAAAATGTCCTGGATCCATCCCTTTAGCTGCATCCATACCTTAATCTAACGGGCTATTTCCTAATACATGCCACATCCCTCAAAATTAAAACAAAAAAGAACAGAAAAAAGAAGCCATATCTTGCAATGCCAAAGAAATTACAAAGAAAGTCTAGGAGTACAAATGAGAATCCACCTCTTAATATGGAACCGACCGAAATTTGGTGAGCTCTTTCCTGGCCCGTGCAACAATCCTAAAATCCTAATAATGTTCAGTCATAATCATATCAAATATCTAGAAACTGTCTCGAGAAATTTTTATTGTGTGCCTGATGTTCAGACTTAAGCACCTGTATGAGCCGGGACTGTTTTAACTGTATAAAGCTGAAAGCATTTAGTCATAGCTGTATTAGTATTAGCAATACTGTATTAGCAGTTGTAGTAATATTACAGTAACATCAATAGAAGTAGAAAAAAAACCTCTGAAGTTTGGGTTAGATTGGGCCATATGCAATGGAGCTAGAGCAACTTCCTGTCTGGAAGTACAGGTACTGATTTTGTTTGATTTTTGTGTGACATGTAACTTGGTGACTTTGATGTCATTGACAAGTGACTTGGCGGCTTTGATGTCGATCTTTATGTCAAGTACAAGCAGTAGTATTATAAGTTGTGATGTCTTTGAACCTGGACTGTATGGACCTCAGTCATCAGAGTGACCGAATGTGAACCAGTTGCCATGAGAATAGTAAAAACATTACAAATAGGTGTATTGCATTCTTGTATTTTGTTTGGAATCGAGAATTCCTTTGTTGCCACGGTTACAGATTGAGCTCACTGAATCCATTCATTCATCCATTGTTTCTTATGAGAGTTTTGAAAAGACAAATGTTTGCTACTCGGTTCTTCAATTGACAGCAGAGTATCGATCAACCTGCACATTTTGTTGTTGAATTTGAAAATGAACTATATACAGATATATATATATATAAATTATAGGATATATATATATATAAATTATTATTCTGATTTTATCATTTTTAATAGAAAGTTGTAGTCTTACCATTCAAAATATAAAATTGTGTCATCTCTTATCAAATCCTCTTGAAGGTTTTTTTTTCCCTTTTAATTAGAGCATAATGACTGAAAGCAGCGTCACCAAATGTTTTTTTGTTCTGCTTTGTGAAACAGTTAAATGAGAAGAAGCTGAGAATCTGAGGGCCTTTGCGGCTTCACGGAACAAAAACCTTTGCGAGAGATAGTCCGGCGCGGACTATCTTCTATCAGGGCCTTATGATAAAGACTCTGCAGTACAAGAAACTACATGTAGACGCTGTGAAGCTGTATAAACAGGAGTGACTAATTTCTGCTGATTTATACACACCTTACACATGGAACCAGGATCAAAAATCCCAAATGAATATCTTATTCGTTTTCCTTTTATTTATTTTGAATAAATGTTTGTCGTCTCACTGACCAGTTTGTCTGTTTCCCATGTGAGCTTGAAAAGAGTCGGATTCATCAGGGTCCTTATATCCAAAACAGAAAACAATTCAAGATGTGAATGCATAACTAACTGGCTGAATGTAAAGAAAAACACATTCTCTTTTAATTACTTACTCTGATGGATATCAAAACACGATTCTCCGAACTTGATGCTCGCAATTCTTCACTTCATTTCCCTCCAGATTCATCATTAATTCTGTGGCATTCACGATGCAGTGGTCTTAACAGTTTTCCCCTCCCTGTCTCATTATCAGCATTTTCTTCAGAGCTGCCGTAATGCATGCCTACACGCTTCATTGTACATTATATTATTGCTTCCTTAATATTCCTGTTGGTCTCTTTGTGTTCAAGACGCTTTTTAAAAAATGCTCCAACAATCTAATTTCCCAGCAGGGATCGATACAATCTCTTTACTTAAGTTCACTCGCAAGACTCTCTCTGGATCCTACCCTCCTCCCAACACTTCATTTTGCTCTTCATTAAAGCCCTTCTCCCATCTAAAAGACATTGGATGTAAAAGTACAGAATGATCTACATACTCGTTCAAATCCTGGTTTAATATGATGTGTGTATATTTGTTGAATACAGGCGGGTTATCTTTTGTCTTGATCAAAAGATTACTAGAATGCTCATTAATATTTCGATAGTATAGACATTCGAAATTACACACCTTACAAGCGTGAGCATCAAAATACAGGTCAACTCAACAAACACAAACACAATTTGATTGCGATGTAATACGGCAGCAGAACCTGCTTTACTGATGGATAGGAATATATGTATATAAATATATATATGTATATAAATGTTAAGAAAAAAAACATGTAGATTTCTCCATTAATGCCTGCGTCACTGCCAGCCTCTAAATCTACTGACAACTCCAACAAACTCCCTGAGCAGTGATCAGTTCTGCACATTCCACTTCAACTCAGCCACCTGAGCCCCAAGCTCCACCCCCAAGTGAACATCAAAGGAATAAAAGGCAGCGATATCCGCATTGTGACGTCACTGCTCCAAACGGCTTATTTCATATATGATACGTTTTAAATGCTAAGAGAGACGTCACGTCACCAAAGTTACATCGCCTCTAGGAGATGCTGAAACCTACCTCTGGGTAGAATTCCATGCAAATCCATCTGGTAGTTTTTCTGTTATCCTTCTCACAAACAAACAAGCATACGAACATACAAATAAACAGACAAAAGCACAGGAATGAATCTGTCTGTCTGTCTGTCTGTCTGTCTGTCTGTGTATCAATTCATCCATCAATCTGACAATGGGAAAGACACATACACATCTACACACTCACACAACTAAACACACACACCTAGACATCTACACGCTTAAACAACTAAACACAGACACACACACCCACACACACACACATATGTACACAAATAATATCTCATTCAAAAATGAAAAAAAATCAGACCAACACAAAGCACAGAATAATGAACCACCAAGGAAACCAAGACTCTTACGCAGGAAAAGCTGAGGGGGATGACGCAGGGAGGTAAGAGAAACAGGTCAACAGGTCAACAGGTCAACAGGTGAAGGTGAGAACATTCAACAATCAGGAGTCAGGACTCACACAGACAGCAGAGAAGTAAAGGAAGTGAAACACAGAGAGAAACTAAAAGGAGACCGGTGAAAAAGACACAGAGCTAAACCCACAAAATAAAACAGGAAACACAACTTATAACGGAAAACAACAATCTTACAACCAAACAAACACTTAGCATTTACAATGTTGTGATGCCTGCAGTTTGTCACCTTGGTATCTTTTGGGTTAACGTCGGTCAACTTCTCGCAAAGGTGTTGTGTATTTTATACGGTCCACCAGACGGTTTGTGCTGCTGATGCATTAATAATTAAGTCATATTACATTAAATACATGCTTTATAGATGCAGGTGAGGAAATACAATTAGTGTGTGGGTTTCTGCAGGCCGGCTGTGTGCAGCAAGCACCATTGACATGTGAATATAATTAAGCCTTAGTAATAAAATAAGAAGTCTTTGAGGCTGTGCACACACACACACACACACACACACACACGGGTTTACTGACTGTAATTATACAGATTCAGTACTGCCTCTTCTCTAACAATTATCAGAGCTTGCTAAAGGAACAAAGCCTGCAAAACAATGGCTTGATAATAAACATAGATGCACGAACATCAATGCAAATATTACCACACAATCATACCCAAAATACTAAATGATCATTTTCATTTTGGATTTATGATGAGGGAAGGATTGTCAAATCCATCAAGAAAGCAGATTCCTTCCCCCCAGACACGTCAAACAAAAGAATAAGACTTTCTTTCTGATTTAGAGTGTTCTGCCTTTCTCCTCTTTGTGGAAGACGAGAGCAGGCGTCACACAATTAGACATATCTGTAGGGTCATACTCAGGAGGTTTCACTTTCTCTATCTGCAGTTGCTACGGCAACCCATTCTCTTAGCAGGTCTCCGCTGGAACACATGAGCAGAGACACAGTCTCCGTCGCGTCCAAAAGAGGGCACTCAGTTCTTTCAGTACACACTCAGTGTTTGAGCCGGGCCTTCAAAGGGTGTCTTCTTCTTTCGCCTGTTTCCTTCAGGGGTCGCCACAGCTGCTTCCACCAGAGTCTGTCACACCAACCAGCTGCAGGTCCTCTCTCACCACATCCATGACTCGCAGCTCCACCTCCAGCATCCGTCTACCAAAAGATCCACTATCCCTCCTTTTGCACATCTCCAACAATCCGGCCTCTCTGATTTTTTTGTCTCCAACATGTGTGTCCATTTGTAAATGCATGCAAAACTCACGAGACATAAACTCATACTGTTCCTTTATGAAGAGTCAAGTTTAAGATATTAATACTTTAAGCAAATTTTTCATTCATGTTAACATGTTATACTCATTGGTTATGACTTATATACCTAAAATAAACGTCAAACAACTTCACAAATATCAGGTGTATTTGCATAACCTTGTTGTCTAAGGACAGGTAAGACCTAAAATAATTGCTTTTCAGTCTTAGTTTCATTGTATCTGTTACCATGTGTTAATTACACTGTTATTAAACACAAAAAATACCAACATTTCTTTCCTTGCCTAATTTGTCTTTTTAGTTGTTTTTTTTTAGATAACAGGCTCTAATATCGTTATATTAAAGTAACACCATGAAACATAACAGTCAATGCATTTGCTCAGAAACTCTCTGATAACTATTGCATCAAATTCGATAGAAATACCACAAAGTTCATATTATTTTATACAGTTTTTGTGGGATTGGACCAGGAGAAATCTACATTTGGCAAAGCTTGATAGCCAATGTCCCCAAAATGTGCTAAAAGTGGAATTTTGACCCGAAAGAGGGGTGCTGCATGCGAAATAGCCACCTTTGTCCACTAGAGGGGACCATACATCCAACAACATTTGGCTGTGACACAAAGCAATGTTTATATTAAAATCTAGTATTGTGCACAATATAAAAAAGGTGCAAAAATGAGGTTATAATTAGATCATGGGCCTGGCGAGAAGAAGGTTTTAAAGGTGGTTCACTGACTTCCTGTTTAGATAGGTGAGCTCGTTGATTGTTTTTGTATGCAATGAGCTAGAGCAGCTTTGTCTCAACTGATTTGCACATCGCTTCATCAGGAGAGAAACGCGGGCGACTTAAGGATATTCTTTATCACATTTGATGATGACATCTGATGATTAAGACTTGATGGATAGTCTTTGGTGCTCAGATTCAACAGGGCAAGATAAATACCCCTGTGGATTGCAGACACTGGTGGTGGCGGCTGATGACTGATGGGGCTGATGAATGATGAAGCTGGTGAATCAGTTAAGGCTGGGCGGTGGGTTGGGGGTGGGGACTTGGGGGCGGGATCAGACAAGACGATAGATTTTTAATCCTGAACTTTAGTTAGAACTCCATTCAACACAGTGGCACATTTCTAACTCGCCAAGACGCACAGAGATTCATCATAACATTACAACCACTGACAGGTGACGTGAATGACATCGATTTTCTTGGTACGATGGCATCTATCAGCGGTTGGGATATTTACGGCATCCTAGAAGGGGATGTGTTGGAAGCTGGAAAGACGAGCAAGCCTGAGGTTTCACACGACTTTGACAAGCTGCAAACTAGCAGACCACGGTACCGGGTCATGAGCGCCCGAGGCTCATTGCTGCCTATGGACAGAGAAAGTCAGCCTGTGTTTTCATCCAAAGAAGAGTTACTGTCACATGTATTATTGATAAAGTTACTGTTGGATCTGATAGAAAGGTATCTGAACACACAGGCGGTGTCCAGCGAGCAACCCAGCATCAGAACTGGACCATGACAGCACTGAAAGAAGGTGGCCTGGTCTGATAAATCATGTTTTCTTTTACAGCATGTGGATGGCCTGGTGCGTTACCTGGGAAAGAGATAGCACCAGGATGCACCATGGGAAGAATCTTCGGGGAAATGTTCTGCTGGGAAACTTTGGATCCTGCCATTCATGTGGATGTCACCGACACATAGCACCTATCTAAACATTGTACCATTTCACCCCTTCAATGATGGTGTTCCTTAATGGCTGTGACCTCTAGGCCTATGCTATCATCCCAAACAGCAAGTGTATATCTTTAAAAGTCCCAAATCCCCTGCGTCGTACAAGCTATCCCCTTCATTGAGCTCCTCAAATTAAATATGACTCAATAATAATCTCAAACAACTCTCAATGACTCATCCTAACTATGAAACTATTTCTTGAAGTCAGCCAAATGATCTAAGCTCACTTCTCAGGTCCCACAGTGAATTGATTTCTGTAATAAAACAGGACAGATTTCCTCCATATGAGTTAAATGTAGTCTGAACTGAACTTAGGGTCGGAAGGTTTTGGGCTAGAAACTTTGTATTCCACAAAAAGTTCCCCCCAAGGAGTAAACAGTCAACTATCATTGTGAAATGTGAAATGACAATTACAATAGAATATGACAACCGGAGGTTCTCCTCGAGGTGGTTATTATGAGATAAATTTGGACCTCTAGTGAATAAAATATGAACTATTAGAGTAAAATATGATATATGTATACATGATAGATTCCCTCAAACTGATTCATGTGCACGAAAATCTGGACTACATTGGACTAAATTGAGAAATTATTTCCCGATACGTGACCCTGATCAGGATAAGCCGTTATGGATAATGAAAACAATGAATTAACTTATTGAGATAAAGACCTCCCTTATGGCAGAAATATGCAACTGACTTTTCCCAAACTCAATCCAGGTCCTCCTCGCACTAAAGTCTATGAGGGTATAAAACATGAAAATGATCCGTTAAATAGTTTTTGACTTATGGTGTTAACACAATGTCCATCTTTGATGGACAGGTCGATGATAATTCTATAATATTGCCGAATTGTCGGGGACGTAATAATTACAATAATGACATAAATAATATTAATAATAATGTATATTTTATTCACCACACAGTCAATCAAGTACAAAAATCGAGAGTTATTCTCCGCATTCGATCCATTCCTGAGGGAGCAGTGAGCAGCCCCCGTAGAGCACACAAGGAGCAACTGGGCTTTCCGGGTCTTGTTCAAGGACCCCCACGGGATGTAGCATCAAGGGCTGGAATCCGAGTTAGCATTTTCACACAGCGGAAAAATTCAGTAATGGCTTGAGGAACGCAGGAATGAGTTCAAGGTGGTGACTTTGCTTTCAAATTCCTCAGATCTCAATCCAATCGAGCATCTGCTCCGGGTTGTGCCTCCAGCCTCCAGCACAACCTCGCAACTTACAGGACTTAAAGGATTTTCTGATTACGCCTCGGTGCCAGATACCACAGTTCACCTTCAGAAGTCTGGTGGAGTCCATGTTTTGGGTCGCAGCAAAAGTGGAACATATACTATATTCATCCGGTGGTTATAATGTTATGGCTGACCAGTGTACTTTCAGATTTCAGTGGAACCAGATTTAGGAAGTGACTCGTTTGAAAGCGGCACGATGTGGACTTTGAATCAGTGGCGGGGGAAGTAGCTGGTGAAAGCTCGTCAATGTTAGGAGCTGTATGAGAGGAAATCTGGAATGAGGTTGTCAGAATCTGTCTAGCAGTCATTTCTTATTCAACAGGAGCAGACAGACGGAGCGGTCACCACCTGAAGATTCACTGTGACAGCGGCGACTGAGCAGGAATGGCAATCGACCTGAAGATGCATGACACACAACCAAAGGCTAGGCAGGAGCTGAGGTTTACTTAATGGAAGGCTACACAGATATTGGCAACATTAACCTTTGGAGCGCCTGTGTTTTCTCCAGGTAAATATGCACATTAATGACTAAATAAGCAGGAGATTGTGTTGCTCTGCCCGAGGCCATAATAGATTGTGTTTGGCTTCCCACAGAAGAGAAGCAATTTACAATTTTCTGGGCTCAAAGTGAAATGGCTCTGTATGTTATCCTTCGCTAAAGGGGGGTCAGCAAGCCGAATCCATCTGAAATCGCTAGTTTCACAGAAAGACAAAGTCGGTTTTAATCCGGTGGTGTGAAAGGAGAATTTCCCTTTTCTTTCCCTGTTTAATTATCTGCTATCGTAATGCTATGCCTGTATTATATTCATTCAAAGACACGTGTTAAAGTTGATAAGCATTGAGGCAGAAATTCTCTGTAAGGCTCGTATACCGATTAGGATATGCTGTAATTCTCACCTAGTAAATAATTTAAGGTATTTAAATGCCTTAACCACCAGGGGCTGCTCTCGTGCCACTTACAACCATTCCCTGCACAGCTCGACTATGTATTATTTATCCAATAACCTGATTACAAGGAGATCATGTGTACAGTGTATATATATATATATATATATATATGTTTTATGTCACCGGTCACTGTCTCCTATTACTCCATGACCCATATATATATATATATATGGGTCATGGAGTAATAGGAGACAAAGTTTGCCATTACCGGTGACATACAGTGGGCTGATTTAATAAGAAGACCTTTCGCTCTGTGCCTGCTGGACGACTTCAGCATCAAACATCAGTCCCAGTTAAAACATGTAACTGCAATAGTTGAGTTTTTCCTCAATTTATTGAAGGGGTCATTTCAAAACACCGTGGCGATATCCTGCAGCGATGTTCAGAGACTCAGGCAGCACACGCCAGGCTTCAGCGGGGAAAAGGTGGAATATGGAGTGTGCTTCCAATCTACTCAGTAGACACCCACAGAGAATTGGTATTTTTAGATTACATTGTGTAATTCGTTATCCTTTTTTTTTTTTTTGTGATTTTGGAATCTCAGCAGTTCGGAAAGCTTTGTGCTGTCACCTCCAGAATGCCAGCTCTGGTGGGACGCCATCTCTCCGCGGGGAGGTGTTTGTATGTTGAGGATTAACATCCGTCATAATTGCCATGAGTTTTAAGTATTTTGCATTGGTAAAAAATCACAATTTTATCTATTAATAGTGATGGAAATGCCAGAAAACGGTGTCAAATGTCCCTTAGAGTACGCTAAACGCAGCAGAACTGTAATGTGGTGTCTAGGTTCTGGGTTCAAATCCACCTGGGTGCATTTCTCAGTGGAGTTTGTGTTGGTTCCCAGCAGGTAAGTTGGTTTCCTCTCACAGTAAAACACAGAAACAAATAAAAACATAATCGATATGGGTGAATTTGTAATTTCAAATATGCCTTGTCTCTGTGTGTGGACCCTTTGGTGAACTGGGGACCCTTTCGCAGGTTGTGCCTCGCCTCTTCTCCAGTGTCAGCTGGGATAGGCTCCAGCCACCCCTGCGACTCTCTGTGGAGAAAAGGTTACATAGAATGGAAGGATTGATACCCTAGACCCAAATCAGAGTTTTTTTGTTTGTTTTTTGCTCACCGGTGGAAAACTTAGAACTTGTTTTTGTCATTTTTTGTTTTTCTGTTTATCAACTAACACACTCGATGTTGCAACTGTTGCCCGTATGGACTTTGAATTATGCTAAACTTTGATGTAATCACTAAAGAAGAGGCTCATTTTTCTGTATAGAATAATAATAATAATACATTTAATTTATAACGCACTTTACATTTGGATCAAATCTCAAAGTGCTACAAAGTAAAAGCAGATAAACGCAACAATAAAAAATAAAATAATAACTAAATAAAAACATGACAAAAAGCAGCAATGTTAATTAAAGTTATAGGTTCTGCTAAAAAGGAAAGTTTTAAGTCCTTTTTTAAACGTGTCAGTCGTCTGTGGAGCCCTCAGATGGTCA
>VRLP01005283.1:0-38587 GCA_009660295.1 Lophius piscatorius | reverse complement strand
TAGATATCTATAGATATATATCTATAGATATATATCTATAGATATATATCTATAGATATAGATCTATAGATATATAGATATATATATCTATATTTATAGATATATATATCTATAGATATATAGATATATATATCTATAGATCTATAGATATAGATCTATAGATATATATATCTATATTTATAGATATATATATCTATAGATATATAGATATAGATATCTATAGATATATATCTATAGATATATATCTATAGATATATATCTATAGATATATATCTATAGATATATATCTATAGATATATATCTATATCTATAGATATATATAGATCTATAGATATATATCTATATATATCTATAGATATATAGAGATATAGATATATAGATATATCTCTCGATATAGATATATCTCTCTATATAGATATAGATAGATATAGATATATCTATATCTCTATATATATCTAGAACTATATATATCTATATCTATATATATACATACACACACACACAAATGTATATATACACAGGTCTATGTATATATATGTAGATATCTATATATCTACATATATACATACATATATAAATATGTATGTATATATATAACTATACACGTGTGTGTATATTGATGGTCATCATTCTGTGAGGAGAAGGTCGAAGTAAATCCACCTCTGAATGTCTCCTAGTCAAAGTCTGGACCTGAACCCCTCTGAGACGCTGTGGTGGACCTGAATCCCTCTCAGATCCTGTGGTGGACCTGAGAAGACCCGTTCCTGCTCACTAACACTCCAGTGTTTCGGCACTGAAGCGGTTCTAGAGAGAAGAGCGGGTCAAGGTTCCTCCACAGGAGAGACTGTGAGAGACGGACCTCCAGCTATCAGGAGGTTTTGGGTCCAGATGTTTCTTCTGGAGGAGGAACATGTAGATGTTAAGAGCGGGGGGTTGACAGATCCTCAGGTGTGTTAGTTCCTCTCTGCTAGTAGCTGGAAGAAAGTATCAGTTACACCCAGAGGAGGCCGGGTCCACAAACAAACAAAAGACTTCCTGTGACTGAAGAGATAAACTCCCTTCTGACCGAGTGTTGAGTTCTCTCTGTTGTGTGTCTGTGAAATGGATCCTGGCGCCGAGACACACCTGGGGAGGTTCTCAGACCTGAACAGAGACTTTGAGAGTTCTCAGGGCCTCTATCAGAGCTTCATCGGTCGGTCCACATGCAGGGACCTGCATTCCAGGCATTTCAGAGCCGCTCCGCTGCTCAGTGGGAAAAAGAACTATTCTGCAGAATAAATCAACCTGCGGGCAGAGAGGCAGGTTCTGGGCTCTTAGGGTTCTGCAAGAAGGCGTGTCGGGTGACACAGAACCCACCTCACCTTGTGTTCTGCAGCCTGCAGACGTGGAAGGACAGAGAAAGAGAGTTTTCTTACCTCCATCGCGGCCCAAAGGTTTCTGCAGGGAGATAAAAGTTCTGGCAGGTTTAGTCCATGTCTGCGGAGCGGAGGAAGCAGAGAACAGGAAGAGATCCGTCTCTCTCAACGTCTCTCCACCATCTGCTGGCTCCTCCTCCCTCATTCTGTGCAGTTTCTCCTCAGGGCTTGACTCTTCACACATAACCTCCTAGGAGCAACGTCACGTTCTCCTCCTCTTCTGCAGAACCCGGACTTCATCTCAGGAGTCCGGCATTGAAAAGAGTCCAGAAAAACCCTCAGGGGCAAAAGTGAAAAAAAAAAATCAGACAGAATTCTAAATAACAGAAAAGTAAATGTTCCCAAACACCTTCTACATTTTCATAAAGTCGGGACTTTTCTGAAAAGCTGAGACATAACGATAAAGTTGGTACTTTTCAAAAATGCGGCGATGTTTTTACAAAGTTGCCTTTTTCTAGAATGTCAAGACATTTTTTATAAACTTTGGAATTTTCTTTTGGAATGGACACTTTTATAAAAGGGACATTTTATAAAGTTGGACACTTTTATAAATCCGGGACACTTTTATAAAACTGGGACACTTTTATAAAGCTGGGACACTTTTATAAAGCTGGGACACTTTTATAAAGCTGGGACACTTTTATAAAGATGGGACACTTTTATAAAACTGGGACACTTTTATAAAGATGGGACACTTTTATAAAGATGGGACACTTTTATAAAACTGGGACACTTTTATAAAGATGGGACACTTTATAAAGATGGGACACTTTTATAAAGCTGGGACACTTTTATAAAGATGGGACACTTTATAAAGATGGGACACTTTTATAAAGCTGGGACACTTTTATAAAGCTGGGACACTTTTATAAAGCTGGGACACTTTTATAAAGATGGGACACTTTTATAAAACTGGGACACTTTTATAAAGATGGGACACTTTTATAAAGATGGGACACTTTTATAAAACTGGGACACTTTTATAAAGATGGGACACTTTTATAAATCCGGGACACTTTTATAAAGCTGGGACACTTTTATAAAGCTGGGACACTTTTATAAAACTGGGACACTTTTATAAAACTGGGACACTTTTATAAAGTTGGGACAATTTTATAATGGGACATTTTATAAAGATGGACACTTTTATAAATCCGGGACACTTTTATAAAGGGACATTTTATAAAGTTGGGGGTTTTCAGAAACAGTAACTGAAGGGAACTGAACATTTATCAGCTGCTGTGTTGATGACGAGGTTGTTGTTGTTAAGCAACAACAACAAACATTTGTTGTCGTTGTTAAGCGATAAAGTTGCTTCAGAGGAAGATCCTGACTGATGTTGTTTAGAGAAGCTCTGAGAGCATCATCATCATCCTCCACCCGTTTACCTCCAACCAGCGGCTGGAGTAAACTGTGGATGTGTCCGGAGGTCTGGATGAGTCAGACGGGTCGGCGTCTTCATGCGGGGGCGAGCGATGGCCGCTGAAATCAGTGTCTGACCTCTGACCTCTGACAGTGAGAGCTGGAGACACGGTTTATATACGACAGAAATCTGAGAAACATCCGTTTCACTTTTCATCTTCAGTCTCTTATTAACTGTTTGACGTTCAGAACAAAAACATCCAGCTGTTGAGTCTGAATCATCTTCATCATCATCATAACGTTCATCTAAAACGTTCGGCACAACTGAACGTTCTTCTAAGTGAAGTATTCAACCAAAAAAAAAAAAAAAGGCACAAATATTTGACCTTTCAGTCATTTTTCAGGCAGAAAGTCAAACACTTGTTTCTTTAAATGACAGTTCTATCTTCTCATCGTCATGCCGACGGAAAGCCAGGAGAATTTTCTAAGTCGATGAAGCATTTCTGGAGTGTTCTTCAGCAGAGGAGCAGGACTCTCCTTTAAAACGAAGGAACCAAAGACACAAACAGAGACTGGATGCAGCTGGTATGTGGAATCTGAGCTTCTGGAAGTCAGGGACTTAACAAAAAACATTATTTACAGCTCAACTCCTTCCTCCTGAGTTCTTGTTGATCTAGTCTGGCGGCGTGTAAACACACCTGAGTTCATGCAGGGTTCACGCCCTCAGCTCAGAGGCTGCAGTGAAGACAGGGGGTCAACGGTCTATGGACTCATTGAAGATTTACATAAGAGTTTGGAGACCCTTTACCCACCAGTTAGTCCCCGTCTTCTTCATCAGCACCGTTAGAGTGAATAACCCCTCGCCTTTCAGGTTTTTGGGTGAACTGCTCCTTTAAATGTAGGAATTTCTTGTTCTTTGTCATTTTAAACTAATGAAAATGAATCGTAGAGGGTTCTTTTTGACTTTGGGCTGTCGGTTGGACAAGAAAAGGCCTTTAAAGACATCAAAGAAGATTTCAGTGGATGTTCGGGGACGGAGGAGGTGGAGGTGGAGGGAGTGACGGAGGGGAAAATAGAGAAGAAGAATCAGGAGTAACCAAAATAATAAAGTAGTTAATATTTAAGGATTACACTTGAAAATGTTTTTCAGTCCTTTCCCCATCATCAGGGTCAACCCCTGAGGTCAAAGGTCACTTAAAGAATATAAAGTGATCAGACCACATCCTACACACGTCAGACCATGTGACCTCCGTCAGGCGTGGTCCACCTTTAACATACATACATACATGTGAAAGGAAAGTATCCAGCAGTAAAAATACTCCATTACACATAAAAGTACTTCAGTATGAAAGAGTACTTCCATGTAAAGATGCTCAGTTATATCATTTCAAAAATAAATATACAACCGTCTATAATCAAGGGCTGTAATCTGATTACATCACGACCTCCTGTTGGGGTCAGAGAACAATCCAGGAGGACTTTTGTACTTTACTTCTTTGGAATTGCAGTATTGTGTTTTTATGCTGATCAGCCATAACATAATGACCACTGACAGCTGGAGTGAGAAGAGTATGGATTACCTGGTTGCCATGGTTACCGGTCAGTGGGTGGGATACATCGGGACAGGAAGTGATGTTGATGATGGAAGCAGGAAAAACAAAAGCATCTGAGCCAAACTGTTAAACTGGACTGAAGTTCTTGAGGCTGGGGTCTTCCCTATAATAAGTTATATAAACAAAAGTCCAATAGACCAAAACAACACAACATCAAACGCACACTATAGAGTGAGTGAGGTTTGGATGTTGATTGACAGATGAAAATCAACAGAAATTCCAGGTTGAGAAGTAGCTGGAACAAAGAATGGAGAAACACAAACTTTTGGGTCAATCAGCTCAGATGTTTAATTCTCACTGCATGACGACAAATAAATAGTTCCTCACGGATTTAGTGGCGACTATAAACATTTGAAATGTAGCATGAAGGTGTTGCTAATGAGGCCAGGCGAGTTCTCCGACTCCACAGAGACGTTTACAGGAGGTACTGGACAAAATGTCTGACCACCAGTGGGTCAGAACATCACCAGAACCGCAGGTCCTGGTCTGCAGTGGTTAGAACCTACAGTGGTCCGAGGAGGGACCGCCGGGCTCACCGCTGCGAGTGAGGATGTGTGTGGTTCTGTAAATTGAGATGCGGACCTTTGAAGATAAAGTATGCTAGAGATGAGATTCGGCGTCTTTGGATCAAACAAAAATAAATATCTGCCAGTTTCCTGGAGCGATGATGTCATCAAATGTCTTGTTTGGTCCGATTAACAAGCCAAAGTTTACAAACATTCACTTTACTGTCAACTCAAGACAGGAAGTGCCAAAAGTGTTGACATTTAAAAGCATTCAACAGAAAAGATTAAACGATAACCTGTTGTTGATTTCCTGTCATGTGACTGATTGTTGACGCTTTGGTTACAATCTTAATTACTTTAAGGTGATTTGTGACAAAATAACTAAATTAAACCAAACAACCACTCAAGGATTTCTTCAACTGTCACATCACAAACGCAGAAGTAATCAGAAGTTTCAAAAGTGTGCTTAAAGGTGCAGTCTGTAAAATATGGAGGCTGAAAGTCAGAATCACTTTTTATCTTAGAATGTCTTATTTATGTCTAAAGGAGATGAAGATGAAGAAGATGAAGAAGATGAAGAAGAAGCCGTGCTGGACGACTGAAAGTCTGAGAATCTAAAGAATTCAAATGTTGGCGAATGGCGGATCCTGGTCATTATTTAGCAGGAGAAAATGCAACGCAGCGTCGAATCCTCGCCGTCATAGAAGGGAAAACATGGAGACGCAGAATGAAACCGGCGACAGCAGGAGACTGGATAGATGATGATGAAGGATGAGTCAACGATGAAGGATGAATCAACGATAAAGGATGAATCAACGATGATGAAGGATGAATAAACGGTGATGAAGGATGAATAAACGATGATGAAGGATGAATAAACGATGATGAAGGATGAATAAACGATGATGAAGGATGAATAGACGATGATGAAGGATGAATAAACGATGATGAAGGATGAATAAATGATGATGAAGGATGAATAGACGATGAGGCTGTTCGGACACAGAACCCGCTGACGAGGAACAAAGTTAGCTGATATCGCTGTACAGGTCCTTTAGTCCGTTAGCGATAAAACGCTAACAGAAGGTGGAACAGATAATATTTATTCTCGATCTAAAGTCTGACTTTAGTTGTCCAGCGTGAATAACTCAGTCTAAAGTCTAGATATCTCTGACCACATCTTTGTGACTCCTAAAGCGTCGTAGATTCTTTGAGAGGGAGGAGATCGCTGCGGCTGCAATCTGAAACTTCACGGCTAGCGTTGACTGACTTTTACACACTGCGCCTTTAAGTACTCGATTACATTTTCCCGCTGCCGTTATCCTTTGAAAGCTCTCAAGAACGCGTTCTCACAATCCTGCCAGCAGCTCGCCCTGGGCTACAGCCGCTGACTTCCTGTCAGAGAGGAGGGACAACTCTCCGTCTCCCTTCGCTCTGCCACCGCCGCCGCCGCCCTGAGGAGATGTCTGTTTATTTAACCAACGTTATTTAACAAATACTTATAATCCGATCATCAGATGGAAGCAGGATACGATAATCGGTGGAAGCAGACGCGTCTCTCCGTCCTGCTGCATTGTGGGAAATGAACAGGGATTTGAAGAAGCGGATCAGCTGTGATCAGCAGACAGGAGAGGACATTTGTTACTGCGTCTTTAATGACACATAGATCCACGGCGGCTGAAGCAGAGCGCCGCCCTCTGAGCGGAACCGTGATGGTGCAGAAGTTGCGAGGCGGCTGACGGCTGCTACCACGTTCCGGTAGATGTCGGTCGCTTACTTCCTCTTCCTGCCCCGACCCCTCCTGCCCCTGCCCGACGAGCAGGCGCCGGCTCCTGCCGGGCCCCCGGCGCCTTCTGATGGGCCGGCGGCGATGTTGATTTGACCCTCCTGAATTTCGCTGCGAGCCTCCGGCGGCAGGTGTTCGATCTGCTGCTGGGTCTCCAGGTAAAACATCACGTCTCTCAGCTGCTCCTGGAGCTCGCCAATCGCTGCGTCCTTCAGTTCGCCTGGAGGAGGAAGAGCAGAGAGATGAAGGGTCTTCACCAAACCAGGATTTTAAAATCTCAAGATCTCTTTGATGACCCCCCAACATCAAAGAGGATGAAGGGACATAAGTGACAGAGGGCTGCAGTAGAGCCCATCAGTGATGATGAAGATACCTGTCCCTCACACAAACTACAGAGGAGGAAGAACAAACAACTTTCATTCAAGCACAGACGTGTGAAATATACACACACACACACAAACGTACACAACACACACACACACACACAAACCCACACACAGACACATGTACACACACACACACACACACATGTACACACACACACACACACACACACTCGTAGACACACGCACACGTAAAAACACAAACACACGTATACACACACACATACAAACACACACACGTACACACACACACAGACGTACACACACACACACAGACATTACAGCAGTGGATATTGTTTTGAAGTACACCAACCAGCCATAACATTATAACCAGCGGATGCAGTGTGTTCTGCTAACTCTTTATCAGAACCAACTTCTCCAGCAGCTTGTTCTACAGGAGCTCAGTGGTGGGACCAAACAACTCAGGGGTTTCATGCGTCAGTGACCGCTGAGAGGTTTATATCTGGACCATAAACACATGTGCCGTCATGGAACCTGCTATATGTATTGTTATGTTGTTAACGGGTGATGATGCATAAACACGTGACTCGCCAGCGCGCCCAGACGCTCGCTACTAAACCATAGCCTTTGGATTGTATTTCTTTAAGTGAGCTAGAAACTATTTTCCAGTAGTTCTGGTTTTACCGAGAGGCGCTTTGGCAGAGCATTCCTATCGCTTTCAGAGGAAGAGCCTCGGCTCAGGAGAGAAACACAATGACCACGGGCCGAGAAAGGAACTAGAATGAGACGCATTCCTGCGTCCAGGATGAAGAAGCTACTCGGGTAACCGGGCCGACGCCCAACAAGGCTGCAGTGTCCCCCTGAAAACTTCTGAAGAACACCGTTTCTAGCAATGTTGAAGAAAGAAAAGTTCGGTATCCTGACCTACAAATAAATAAATGGATCTAATGGCTACTTCAGCCATAAGATTATAACCAGGGACATCAGAGATCAGTGTGTGTGGGGTGGGGTCTCCTGAAGGCTCCCACAGTCAGCATCAGAACTGCACCATGGAACTAATACTTACTACTAATACTTCTTTAATAATAATAATAATAATAATAGCAGTAATATATCCTCTAGTGATCGATGACTTCATGGAGACGTTACTCCCTGCTGGCGGTGGTCTCTTCCAGCAGGATGATGCTCCCTGACTGACTGCAGGACTGTTTGAGGAACACAACAACCAGGTCACGGTGCTGACCGGACCTCCAGATTCTCCAGATCTGAGTCCAGTCCAGCATCTGGACAAACAAGTACGATCCATGGAAGACCCACACAACAGCTATTAACGTCCTGGTACCGGACACCACATCACAGTTTGTGCAGCAGGAGGTGGGGCCTTAATCATGATAGGCAGGTGGTTATAATATTATGGCTGAATGGTGTGTGTGTGTGTGTGTCAGCAGCTGTGTCGACCTGATGTTTGGAGCAGATGAAGCACACACTTCCACAAGGAACTATGTGATGCACTTGACAATGTTCCCAACAGACCTCCCTGCGGCTGAGGCTGAGTGGACCCGTCCGTACAAGAACCTGACAAACACATTTAGATCTATGATCAGCTGTTCTCAGCAGTGGAACAGCTGAGGACAGACTGAAGACAGACGGATGTTGTCCCTGCTAATGCTAATAACCTTTAGCTGCTTATTCCTCCTCCTGAGAAAGTTTAGAACCAAAATAAAGTTTGATGAAGAAACATCGAGCGGTGCCTGAGACAAACACCGCTCACGGAACCAGCTTAACGTTAAAACCATGTAAACAAAAACGACAAACAGTAAAAGTTACGACAATGTTACGTCCAAGTCACGGTAAGGTTGGCGAGCGGTCTGACATCTGCAGTGGAGCAGGCGACCATGACGGCGACCATGGAGCTGAGCGTCCTCCGCTGAAGACGATGACTCCGTCCGTCTCAGACACTGCTACGATTATATTTTCTACCATCATGGTTCTCGTGAAAACTGACCTACGTTCATTCAAAGAGAGAGCCTGGGTTTTACAGACTGCACCTTTAAAGAATTACAGCGCCTGAGGAACTTGTCTTTGTTCCTTATCAGAGCCCAAGGAAATCAAAGGCGTGTCTGAACTTTTGAACCGAGCCACACATACACACACCCACACACACTCACACAGATCCGACCTGATTTGTTTGTCGCGTACAAACATTCTTTTAAAAAAGTTCTACTTCCTGTACGAAGCAGGAACACATCGCTAGAATCTCCTGAACAAGCTCTCTCTTGTAGCCGTTTGTCCATTCTTCAAATATCTGTCACCGATGATCCTGATCATGAATTAGTTCATTCATCCATCCAACGCAGATTCATCCTTATATCATCAAATATGTTAGAGATCTAGGATTTTAAATGTTGGTACATTCTGAGCGGTACAGGGTAAATCCTGGAGCTGGTCCTTTCTATTTCCTGCAGAGACAAGCCAGAGCCTGTAAATGATCAGAACCCCTCTTTTATGAGGAGATGAGTTTGAGGCTGATCAGCTAAGATAAAAAAAGATGACACGCGAGTGAAGATGTCGGAATGTAACGTGTTCACATTTTGATGGAGGAGGGTTTTATGTTTGTGTTGTGACCAAAAATGAGTTTGAAACATTCAGTTTTCCCCGTCACTCACCACTCTCCTTTCCTTTGCGCTCTTCCTCGGCCATCTGGGTCTGCAGCTGGGTCTGGTTGGCCCTCAGGCAGCGGTTCATCTCCTGCTCCTCCTTCAGCTCCTGGCTCAGCTTCACCAGCCGACCGCTCAGCTGAGTGCACCTAGAGGAGTGGACAGAGCAGCGGCTGATTTCTGCTGCTTCCTGCTAGAGCGCCTCTGCGAAAACCAGTTAATACCCCTGACGCACGTGATCGCTGGCATCAAACAGAATAGTCTCCTCACATCAGTCACCGTTTAGTTCATGAATGAGCAGGAAGAATATGGCCCGATTCTGTTTTTAAGCCCGTGTCGACACCACAAAAAATCTGGGATCTGGATCTGGATCTGTTCCAGTCTGATTCGGGCCACGTTCACATGTGGTGCTAAATCAGATTTGTAGTCGTGTGAACAGTCAGGATGGGGTTCATGCCTCCATCGGTGTTTTATCTGCTGTGGTGGGCTTTACTCAAAGACACTGGACCTAAGATGTTTGTTTGGTCGTGTCTCTGCGATGAAAACATGAACCCCGTCGGGGAGATAATGAAACACCTGAGAATGTTCCCACCGGCGAACCCACAGAGTCTTCACCTACTTTTTCTCCATGCTCTGCTTGTCCTTGCTTATTTCGGAGAGGCGTCGCTCCAGGTTGTCGCAGCGCTCCAGAGTCTCCTTAAACTTGGACTTCATGTTGTTTATCTGAAAAAGAGTTCAGGAGCAGCAGCATGAAGTCCTCCGACATCGTCAACCGGATCAGAAGCTGTCAGGTGAGCACGGTCGTACCTCCTCGGCCGTCTCCTTCTCCAGGTGAACGATCTTGTTCTCCCAGTAGATCCTCTGAGAGTCCAGCTGGCTGGTCAGCAGGTACGAGTACTGCAGACAACCGGGACGAGTCACAGCAGCTCCGTGGGGGTCAATCACAAACAGACAGAGGGGGCGGAGCTTACCTCTAGTTGGAGCGCGTCTATTTTCTCGGCGTGGCAGGTGTCCCCCCCCTCGCATTCATACTGGACCATCTTCCCGTCCGTCTTGCTGGCCACCAGCCGATGAACGTAGTTATCTGGAACCACAAACATGATCTTAAAGTCGGTCCAAAGAGAGGATCGGCTCATTTTCCTCAGTGTCACATCGTGTGAGCCGAATAGTTCTGCGGTCTGGAGTAATAATAATAATAATAATAATAATAATAATCCCGTTATCCAGCGGTATGGCATGTTTCACGGACAAACCCAGACATCATAAGATATAACGGACACGACCCGAGCAAAACACAGCAAGAACAATCCCTGTGCTGAATATGGAGTGAGTAAAAGTGCTGAGTCATGAAAACTGTTTTACTGTAGTTGTTTTCACATTTGACAGAAGAAATAAAGTTACTTTTGAATCCACTTTACTCGCAGCTTTATTTGACAGGCGGCGTGTGAGACGCAGGAAATGACTCTGCAGTGTTTGATGTTGTTCTCTGTTTTCTGGAGGACAACTAAATGGCCGTAAATAAACCCGTGGATTCAAGAAGTGGTCAGAAACACGACTTCAACCTGGTTGCGCTGCAGGAAAACTCGACTAGTTTGTGGAAACATCAGAGCTTTGAGGTTTAGATGAAAGATCTCAGTCAACACTCAAAGACATGTTCTCAAACCGGCCATAAACGGCGAGACCCCAGTCAGATGAGGTCATCAGGTGTGAAACCTGTAAAATCTGCCGCCGCAACTAATAATGAAGATTTATTTTTATTTAATGACATTTGAAATAAAGACCAGCATAAAAAAAAGAAGCTGAAATTGTCTCATATCTTCACTCTAACACTTTAGTTTTATGACTTATATCAATAAGTCAGTACTTTTCTTACTGACTTCATATTCAGGTAATTAGTGCTACTGGATGATGAAACTAGATGTGCTCATTTATAGCTTCATCCTCATCATCATCATCATTTATCTCAACCCAGAGCGGAGCTTCACTGTGACTTTTATTAACGAGTCTCCGCTCTGTTAATTAATAATTTCATTATCACAGGGTAAGACTCGTCTTTTCGTTCAATTGCAGTTTGTTTTAAACGCATTTTAAGAACTATCCAACTTCCTTTTCAACATTTCTCTCGCTCAGACCAACATCAGTCACAACTGTGTAACGGTTATTAATGCTTATTATAACTACAGCTCCCTCTCAACTTCCTTATGCACGGCACTGCCATCTAGTGATCAATTAGGAGTACTGCAACGGCTTCATTCTGAAGTCGAGCTGCGCCGCGGGCCTCTCAGTACCTCCTGCGTAGTCCCAGACTCTGTGGTTGGTGAGCTGCATGGCGTACGTATGCTGCGTCTCCTCAAAGTGCTTGTAAGCATGCCGGCTGACGTAGCGACCGCAGCCGATGTGTCCGCAGATCAAACAAATCCACAGGTTCTGCAGAGAGGACAGAGAAGAGAGCCGTCAGATGATGCGTACCCCCGACCCTCCATCGTTCCCCACAGGGAGCGGTTACAGTAGGAGACGGGTTCGGATCCCGACGATACGTTCTGAGTGTATTTGTCCATAAACAACACATTGACATAGAAGGCAGTGGAACACACAGAGGTCCCATCTGTAAAGAAAAGACTTTCTTGTTTCAGAACCAGCTCAGAATTGTTTTGTAAAACGTTGAAGAAATATCTTTTAAAAAGTCCAAAATATTAAAACGAGTCACACAAGGAAGGATGTGCAGCAGGTTAGGGTGATTAAGGAGGGAGACTGAAATGTACTGACGAGTGAGGAGAGGGTGAGAGTTGGAAAGAGTACTTTAGAGAACTGATGAAAGAAGAATGAAAGAGAGACAGAGCTAAAGAGAGACGGAGAGAGAGACAAAGAGAGTGACAGAGAGAGAGAGACAGAGAGAAACAGAGAGAGCGAGATAGACAGAGCTAGAGAGAGAGAGAAACAGAATGAGGGAGAGAGAGAGAAAAACAGAGAGAGAGAAAGACGGAGAGAGAGAGAGAATGCCTGAGGATCGGAGGAAGGCGTCCTGGTGGTGATCTTCAAGGACAAGGCGGATGTTCAGAGCTGCAGTTGCTCCAGAGGTATGAGGCTGATGATCCAGACAGTGACGATCTGAGAAAGCGTCATGGAAGTGAGGTTAAGAAAATAGTTGATGATTTGTGATGATCCGTTGGGGCGGGAACAGCCAGAAGGAGAAGAAGAGGAGGAAGAGATGCTCCAGAAACAAACACCAACCTCAGATGAGACTAGGCTCAATACCCTGATTTAAAAAATAACATTTTTAAAATGCCCAAGAATCAAATATCAAACGCTCTTCTTCAGTTCAGGAGGGAAGAGAGTATCAAGTTTCTTAAAAAACACATTTGAGATATTCCCCACAAACACAACAATCAGATTGAGTTACCTCCTGCACGCCACACTCGAAGCACTTGTTCTCCTCTACTGGTTCTGGTGTTTGACAGTACCGGCACACAGGACACCTGGACACAGAGCTCACATTCATCTCCTGTCACATGTCCTCGCCTTTGTCAGACAGAAGAATGCACCACAAGAGGACAAAAACAAACCACACAGGACCTGAAGCCTGCAGAAATAACCAGCAGAGATCATGTGACTGCTGAGAAGGTTCACTGAGTCACATGGTCGTTGATGGGGGTTCAAGTTAAACTAGATATCATGAGATGCTGATACAGGTGGAAGGAGCGGCTCAGGGGAAGACGAAGAGTCTCAATGGGTCACATCCCCAGTACAAAAGAAGAAAAAATGTATTTCTCCCTGTGGTGATGTAAACTTAATATAGTGATAACCATCTAGTGTGTGTGTGTGTGTGTTAATGTGTGTGTGTGTGTGTGTGTGTGAGACTCACGAGGCATCTTCCCACCGCTGGAGACACTGGCTGTGGAAGCTGTGGTTACAGAGTGTGGTGAGTATTCCGTTAACCGACTCGTCCATCCTCTCCAGGCACACGGTGCACTTTGGTACCTCGGTCAGCTCCATCACCGGCAGACTGGCCCCCTGTGGGCGGGGTGGGGTTGGGGGGGGGTTAGGGGGTGGGGAAGGATTAGATACCGGAAACTATCTACTATTTGGAATATGAAAAGTCTGCAGAATTCGTAATAAGAACAAAGCAGACTTCTCTCTCATTTCCTCTTTTGTTGCGGCTGAAATATCCATCAGTGCTTCAGCGGCGTCTGCAGACAACCGCCCTCATTACCACGACTGCAGCGCCACAAAGTATATTCAAAGTAACGTTCATGAAATCAGTCTGTGTGCCCCAACTCCTCCTCGCCCAGACGCCTAGAATCAGGTTCAGGTTTGGCCCCTTACTCTTCAGAGCATACATGTTGCCACTGGGTCAGATTATAAAGATGTTCAGTCAAGTGCTACTCACTTTTCAATAAGAAATATGTGCGGAACCAAACAGTTGAGCAGGAGAAAAGAAAGTGCTAAAAGCTTCAAATAGACTTTATGTTGGCAGAGTTGTTCTTGGCCTTCATCGTACAACAGCCCAAATGGATGGTGGAGTGACTGAAGAAGGAGAGAGGTCATATCTACCTCTTCAGACTTTATGACCTCTGCCCTCTCCACATAGACCAGCTGACACACTGCGTCTTCTATGGAGTTGAACTGGTGGCCGTTACACGCTGTGTAAAAACTGTCTGCGTCTGCCTGAACAGAAACAGAGGAAAGAAGCAGCGAGCTGAGAGAGAGAGTCACGAGACCCGACATACGTGGAGATAAATACAAATATTCTACGAGGCAAAAACTTCCACATACACTCAAAGTATCCAGATACTAAAGTGACAAAGCAGCAGTTTGTATGTAAGGACATAGTGTGGATGATCACGCTGTCAGTCTGTGGCCTCACCTGTGTGCAGAACTTAATCAGAACCATGTACTGGTTAGGCGTGGAGTCCCGTATGATCTTCATATGCTCCATGACATCATTGAAGGGCGCCAACAGCTTCATGAGGTCGTGGCTGGTCATTGTGGCGGGGACAGTCAGGATGCACACCATAGCGCTGCGTCTCACATTTTCCGTCAGTGACGTCATTTTGCTGCAAAAGGAAGGAAAACACAGAACCTGGATCCAAAACAGCCGAGAAGCTCCAACGCATCAAACACACCAGTCAGAGGTGAGACTCACTTCGTCTTGTACAGGTGCATGATGCCGTGGATGATCTCCACTGACGGGTTCCCGCTGAAAAAGGAGATCTGGTCCGGCAGCTGCTTGGAGGGGGAGTCCGGCGAAGCGCCAGTCTCCTCCTGTGAACCTTCAGTGGCTTCCTGACCGCCGCCTTCATTCTTTGTACCGGCCTGCTCCGCTACACCGGCGAGGTCTTCACCTCCTCCTTTGTCTAGAGGGAGAATGCAGGAGTATAAAGTCTGCAAACGCTCCCTGAGGTGGGTAAAGTGTTTTCCTGGACTCAGTAGATACCAGATGTATCAAAGGGATTTAGAAACATATTATTCATCATTACTGGCTCCTTTTGAGAAAACCTGTCTACAATAACATAGGTTGTAAATAAATAAGGAGGTCTGGTGATTATTCATGACGTCACCCTTGATTGATCCTGAACTGAACTTTGTTTTGTTCAGTATGAACAAACTACTATAAGCATATTAGCAGATATATATATATACAGTCCATTTTTAATTCCCTCGTGTGTGTGAACGTTGCTCCTCTCCAGCTGGTTTGTTTCATTCTGCAGCATGCATGTCCTTACCTGGGCCGGGCTCGAAGGTTTCTATGACCATGTCCCCCATGGCTCTGCTGCCAATGTGCTGGTGCAGAATAGTAGCTCTTTCCAGATCAGTGGTTCCACTCAGGATGTGTTTGGCTCCACCCAGAGCTTTCTCCTGCAGTTCCTCCTCCGACATGCCTTCAACTGAAAACAACACAATGTTGGTCTGGCTCAGCTTAAATGATAAATCATTAAATGATAAAATGGTGTTGACGTTGGTTAAAAGCCTCAACTGGGGGGAAAAAAACAACTGGTGTAACAACAGATTTAATATGTTTATCAAGTTTAAAATCACTGTCCAATCTGACAGCGAGGCTGGAAACTGGGTTTTATCAACGGGTCTATGTCCACAAAAGAATCATTACAGCCTCCAGGTCCAAACACCATGACTTCAGTTTTATTTTCATTATAAATTAAAGTTCAGGCCCATCCAGGCTTCGATTTCCGTCAGACACTCCAGCAAGGATTTACTGAAGCTGGTATCATTTCTTTATTCGGGGCAGGTACATTTTGGAGTTACCTGCAAATAAGTGGAATGAGATGCCATGTTTCTTTAAAATCATCCCTCAGAGTAGAAGACAATCATCATGATGGGATAAGCTCAAGAATGTAACCTTGTGGGACTAAAGATGGGACAGGGACAATGGACAAAGCACAGTCACCTGGTCTCACTGAGAGACTTTGACAGGTAAGACCCCAACCACTCCAAAGCTGTTCTTTTAATACTCACACAGTGCTCCAGGCTGCTGGGGTCCATTGTGAGCTCTAAAGGCGTAAGTGTAGCTCAGTCTTTGGTTTATTAAATATAACTTTAAAAACAAGTACTGTGCTGTAAAGGGCTTTAAAAACAAACTGATGTCATGTATGTTTAAAAATAAACTGATATTGCACACAAAGTGAAGTGCGTATATTAATCACATCGGTAGGAGCCAGGTTCATCCAATAATTGTGTTCAATAAACGCAAACATGCTCACGGGAGGATAAACTCCATAAAAGTCTTCACTTAAGAGGGGCCAGCTAGCTGCCTGCAAACACAAAAAACAGGGATTTTAACGTTCTGAAAATCTTCACTCACCCGCTGAGTACCGGAAACCTTGAGGAGAAGGAGACCGGTCGGCTAATTCCAGACGGATAACGACCAGAGACACACTCATGTGTTACAAAACAAATTGTTCTGTCTACAAAGAACAACAACTAGCTAGCTTAAGAAGCTATTCCTCCTCCAGCTAGCTGGATGACTAGCAGGTTAACGGGTTCAGAGTCGAGAAGGAACTCCGAGGAACATATACACTCAGCTACACTAAAACGTTAAGCATACCGCTTTTAATACACATTTTCCAACGAGAAACACATACATGACACAACTTCAAAGACTTTGGCTAGCTATCCTATCTCTGTTTTCACAACTGTTCCTCTTCTTCGTGTAACCAACTTATCAGGCAGTCATTAACCTCATATATATGTTGCTGCCATCTACAGGATCTAAGTGTGTACTGCAGTCTTAGTGACGTCACGAAGGGGAAAACGCGAGGCTATTGCGACGTAATACAACCAGTTAAAAAAACATTTTGGGAATCAATTAACAATATATTCCTGGGATTATTAGGGAATAATTAACGTTGAAACAAAAATTAAAATAGTACACAATATATAATTAATCTTTCCTTTAGCACTTTGAGATTTGATCCAAATGTAAAGTGAGTTGTAAATAAAATCAATAAATATTTCCTTTGTGAAAATATTGACAAATGCATGGTTCATTGGAAATATGTTTTTTCTAACCAATAAAATTTGATATTTTTCAATATTCTACAAAATTTTTAAATTTAATAAAAAAAACCCATAAAGATTTAAGACGATATTCCTGCTACTTTTGAGGTCAACTACATGAAACTATTTGTCATTTATTATATCAATGAATGTACAGTCAGCACACTTTTGAAACCAGACGACAGCTTGTATCAAAACCTGGTACCCACAAGTTAGTATCTTATATGAAAAAGATAATTTTTTCCCACAAAATAATACGACTGTTGCTCAAGATAACTTGTATGAAGAATATAATTTGTTGTGGGATTCCAAAAGATAACCTGTAGAAAGAAAGAAAGGATTACCCAAAATTACCTTTATTTGCAAGACAATCCCACAGGATAATAATTTAAGGAAACAAGAAATGTTTTTTTAAAAATAAAAAAGCTCCAGACAAGAGACCCCCAAAATCTCTCATTTCTTTTATTAAAAAAAAACCTTTGACATTCCAGTGTTTTCATTTTCCATTTTCTAACAAAAGAAGGTGATGAGGCGACATTCCAGATTGTCAGTCCTGATTCTGAACCGCAAACATCGTCTCTTCAAACAGCGGCTCCAGTCCTCGTAGAAAAAGGCATTTATTTGTTTATTAGCAGATGTCATCGGGTACAAGACCAACAAAGATGGAGACAACGGTTCAGACTCACATTTTCACACTGCTCATTAAACCGCTTCACCTCCGATCGTTCTCGGGTTTAAAAGGAAATGCTAATTCTATGGTTGTACAATCTCCAAGGTTACTGCAGCAGCAGACGATCTGGTTCAGGGGTCGCGACCTTCTTCAGGGACTAAACGCCTCGGGATCTGCTGCAGCTGCTATAAAACCTCCCTTCAAACTGTGTTAAAATGCTGCAGCAACTAATATTTACAATTAGGTCCAATGTTCTGATAGACACATCAGAAGCCAAAAGCGCCGAAATGACAATTAGATCTGGGTCCAATCAAACAAAGTCCCCGTGGGTTCGGAACTACCATGTGATTCACTCACATTCATCACTTTTCTCTGCTTGGAACGCCAGCTCTGAATGAATATTCAGCTTAAATGATCCACTTTAAATATTCCTACTCAGTCTCTGATTCTGATTATCTCTCCGTTTGTGTGCGCTGGAACAACCCAATCCCACGGCACACACCGTCACCAGCACCACCGCTACTGCTAATAATTATAATCATAAAAAAAGGAAAAAGAAAAACAAACAAACAAACGGCTCTTAAAAAAACATTCTGCTCCTTTATAATACTGCGACTACAGACATGGTTCCACTTTCAAAGCGACACACAGGAAAGAAAAGTAAACAAACTAAAATGTGAGAAAATAATTCCAGAATGCTTCTTCTTCAGTCTGCAGGGATCCAGGGATTCGTGTTTCCGCAGTTCCTGCCTGAAATGTGCTCGTCTGCTCGCAGCGTCAGAGCGCTCTCTTCATTAGCGTTAACAGTCCTACTGTGTGTGTGTGTGTGTGTGTGTGGTTGTGTGTGTGTGTGTGTGTGTGTGTGATTGTTCTCCGAGTCAGCGGAAACAGAGTGATGAATGAAGGAGCGACTGAGAAACAGAGCGGTGGCTTATTGGGTTTATGCTGTTGTGTTATTTGCTCTTTGCTATTTACAATATTTACTACTTTAGTTTGTCTAAAACTGTCTTTTTCTTATATTTTGTTTATAAGGAGAATCATTTTTTATTTTTCCCTTAAAAAGGAGCAGTTCACCCAAAAATAGAAAAACTCAATACTTATTCCCTCGCCGATGGAAAGTCATGTGACGCCGGTTCCTCCACAGCAAAGGAGTGAAGAGGACGGGATGTGATCTATGACTTCATGCTGCTACTAATCGACTCATGAATGGTAGGTGAGATGTGGGCGGTGACCTTTTCTCCAGCTCTATGGCGTCCCTACACAGAACGCTCATCATTGTCGTCGGACGCCGTTCGCGTACTCGACTCGTTTCGTGTCTCCGCCTCAGCTGTGGCAGAACCAGATTGGGTTTTGGAAGCGTGAAACTGCAGCTCGCCCGCTGCGTCTCTAATCGCACACGTTCGTTAAGGTCACTTGTGTGGCGTGTGAACTCTGACGTGTGTTTCTCTCTGGGAAATGGAAATGGCTGCCATGTCTGTAGCTTTTTTCAAACGGCATTCAGGAGAACGTGGCGACGCCGTTTTGCTGCGACGCTCCAGAAATGTGTGGCGGCCCGTTTTTGCACCGAGACTCTCCGTCTGACCAGGATGATTAGATATTGACAGAATTCTCCTTTTTGGGTGAACTGTTCCTTTAAGCCTTACTTATAACTGCTGCATAAATTCAGTTTAGAGTTACTTACAAGCTGGTGTGCTATAAGAGTTACAAATGTCCCAGAGGTGTGTGTCGGAAAGAACCGGTCCAGCCTGAGGGCGCAGAGGCGCCGTGTGAGGAACAGGCTGGACGCGAAGGAGGCGAGGAACGACCGGATGCTCAGGTGGGTTGAGTGTGCCGGTGAGCGGCTGGGCTGACAGACGAGGATGTGGGGGCACTGGGGGATGATGGTGGGGGTAGTCGTCTTTGTTTGGGGGTGGGGGTGGGGGGGTGATGATTCAGATCTTGAGGTTCTTTATGGTTTCCGCTCTCTTCTTGAGGAGATCTCCCACCTCCTGTAGCGAGCGGAGGTAACTGCTCTGCACCTTGTCCATAGCAGCTCTCATGAATGAAGCCTCGTCCTGAGGAGCAGAAGGTAAAGACACCGTTAGACAGTCGGAACTCCAAGCAGGAGGCGCAGCTTTGTGTCTGAGGGAACAGAAGATTCTGATGGACAGGTGAAGCTCGCCAAACTGGAGCCGTCGATTATTTTAGTAATTCAGTATTCCATCGATTATTCTGGCAATTATTGAAGAAGAAGTATTTTGTGTTCTCACCAACCCCCAGTCTCTCCTTCTCAGTCTCTCAGTTTCTGTCCAACTTCTTAACCTCCCCTAAATTGGAGGCAGAGTGAGCCTCTGTATACAGTCAAAGATATTATCTTTAGCCATTATTATTATCTCCCTCCTTTACTCAGTTTGGCGTAAAACCGGACGGATGGACGGCCTCCCGAGTCCACCTCGGTCGGGCTGCACCTGAATGGCAGTTTGTTTATGAGAGGGACATTGTGCAGCAGGGGGGAGGGGCCGATTGACTCGGGGTGAAGGGAGATTAAAGGATCAAAATTTGATGATTTGATCTAATTATTTTAAAAAAAAGCAATGTCCTAATACCTCATGTCGTTCCTCCATGGCCTGAAACAGACATGTGTAGACAGACCTGTGGGTGTGATTGTGGGTGTGGCTGTGGGTGTGACGGCACACCGACCTGTGGGTCTCCTTCCAAGCTTAAACTGGCCACTTTGAGGGCCGTCACGTTGGTCTCCTGCTCCCTTATGTACTCCAGAGCCTGGCCCAGCAGGTCCTGCAAGCCCCCCGTCAGCTGCTGGAAGCCACACACCACCGCAGGCTGCAACAGACACACAGCGCCAGAGGAGGGTTACTGCAGCCCCCAGAGAGAATTTCACTCCGTGATCAAGACGTGCGGGGGGGAGAAACTGTTACCACAGTCGTGTTTGTATCCTTTTTCTTCTTCTTCTTCTTCTGTAGACTAGCCTTCAGCGGTCGGAGGATCTTGACACAGTTGCTCGCCATCCATAAGACTATGCAGAGCGTCTGTGCAGAACGTTAACATGTTACGACACGTGGGATCCAGGTACCAGCATGCAAACATGGACATGTCTCACCTCAACAAAGAAGACTAGGCTTTCTAATAAGGAGGGCCAGGTTTTTAATTTGCCCTCATGCATCTCCAATAAATCTCCTTTGCTTTTATTCAGGATTTCTGTGGGCAGACAGAGGAGCCGTGAAGAGTGACGGACAGAAGGAAGAGATGAATGTGAAGTCCGGCGGCAGACTCACCTTGAAGCTGAACTACTAGTGATTTGAAACTATTACAGATCTGGGTTTGGAGCTCCGACGACTCGTCTACAAAAGAAAGAGCAGAAGGTTCAGAAAAATGCAAAGTGAGTCATCGTCTTCACGTGACTGCTGCTTCTTCTCACCGAGTCCCACCGTCTCCAGCTCCTGGAGGTGGACAGACAGCTGGAGGGCTGCAGCCTGACACTGACAGCTCCCGCTGGACAGGGCCGAGGCCAGGCGTGTGGAGGGGGGTCCCAGGAACGGATACTGAAATACAGCGCAGATATCAACACCGCACCGTCAGACGGACAGAAGAGATGTGTTCTCTGAGACAGACCATAATAACAACTACCATTGGTGAATGTGAGAGAACCGACATGCGGAATCATCAACGTTCATGTTGGGCCCCGGTGGATCCAGCTACATGAACATGCAACAGAATCCTGTCCAGCAGGATTCTGTTACATGAATTGTGTCCATTATTGACGCCTTTCATGTTCCAGTGGGCGCTCAGTGGGCTAAACAGAGACGCTGAAGTGGAAGGCGCGGGAGACGAGTGTCTACAGTGTATCTGAGAGATACTCAGGGAGTTTGTGCGAGGTGTCGGTAGACTTAGAGGCCGGCAGTAACTCAGACATTAGTGGAGGAATCTGCATGAGGTTTTCCTAAACCTAGGGTTCTGTTGGGCCTTGTTCCTTTGGTGTTTTACACTGGAGAGGAACAGGAAATGACGCATCAATGTCTGTTCAAGAGAGGAAGGAACAAAGTGGGTTCAGAGGTAGGTGTAGCTCGTTGGCGGAGGGTTGCGCTCTCTGAGGACCTTTTCTAGCTGGATCCGTCTCTGACGAGGGGACACTTAAGAGAAACTGGATCTGCGTCCCTTCAGCCTGGTGAAGTGAACAATAAGCCTCGTGGCAGCGGAATAAACATGTTTACAATCAGAAATCAACCTCTCCTCCTCGCTGCGTGTGAAACATACCTGGACGCGTCTCTCTGCTATCTGAGCCGCTGTCTGCAGGTTCTGTTGGAGCTGGGACAGCAGGCTGCGGTGGGTCGCCGCCTTGTCTCCGACGCCGTTCTCAGTGGCCACCTCAGAGTTTTGTTGCGAAGGGGCGTGTCCCAGTCCGGACAAGGAGGAGAGGAGGCGGAGAGTTAGAGAGCGTATTCTGAGCCAGACTGACTCCTCCTCCAGAGACTGACGCCGATGTTCTTCAGTCAGCTGACTGTGAAGGGAGGAGACAGACACGAGTGTAAATTCATTCAGTCATCTGTCGCCTGATCGTTGCTCAATGGCACCGCGATAATAAAGACGCTTCATTCCTCTCTTCTCGCATGTGTGAGATCCAGAACTAGAAGATGTTTTCGGTGGCTGAGGCGTTTTTTAGTTGGCAGCAGGCTAAGAAGTGTAGTCCAGATGTCCCCCTCCCCAGCAACACTCTCCCGCTATCTCTGGGGATCCTGGTGAAATCCTGGTACTGCTTGACCCGTTTTCAGTTCCCACAAACACATGCAGAAAAGGATGACCCACCTCTCTCTTGGCTCCCAGCCGGTGAAGACCGTCAGGTCTCTGTTGTCCCTCATGTTGTCCCAGGGGATGTCGTCCTCCTCTGCCGACAAAGACATGGCCTTCACGCTGTCCTCCAGACTCAACACGCTGAAACACACACACACACACACACACACACACACACGTTTACACCCAGAGAAGCGGCGTTGCAGCGTCTGTCTCTGTGTCTTCATGCGTATCTCCTCACATGTCGGCCTCCAGGAACAGATCCAGCAGCATCCTCTCGGTGCGGACCTGGGCAAAGTGCAGCGACTGGTTCAACCTGTTCCTGAGGGCGATGAACTCCGGGATCTTCTCAAACGCTCCGTACTTGTACGCCTGGATGATGTACTCTGAGGTCTGGGGGGAGGGGGAAGAGGGAAAGGTGTAAGAAAGACCGACTCTGACTTTGAGATGGTTGAAGGTCACGGGGTCACAGCGTGAGACTGACTCACATCTTTCTGGTTCGACTGGAAAAACCTGAGGGAGAAGTTGCAGGACTGGGAGGCTGCGGCAAACTGGCCCAGTGACGCGGCGTAACGCGTCAAAAGGAACCTTAAAGTGTTGAAACAAAAAGCAGTGAGGATGAGAATTTCAGAAAGAGAGAGAGAAAAGCAATCTGTGGATCGGCGCTGACCCGATGGTGTCGTGCTGGACATGCTTGGCGTCCAGGCTGGAGTAGAGGTCCACCACCGGCTCAAAGGCTCCCAGGCGACAGTAGAGGAGCAGCAGCAGCAGCTTGAACTGGGCATTGGAGGGACTCTGGGCCAGAGCCTCGTGGAGGACACCGAGGGCCCGCCACACCATGTTCTCGTCCCCTGCAACAAACCGACACCTTCACCAAACCCTTCAACTTTACCCTCGTTTAGAATCGGTGGGATGTTCCGTTTAAGGACAGGTGGAACACATGGGACATTCAGCATGAACACCAGCTCTGGATGATCTGAGTCTACGGATGATGTATGAAGATACAGGTTTGATTTCCACCCTGGGGATTGTACCTGGAGGCCATTGTGGATCAACAGCCGGTACCAGCTGGTACTGTCTGGGGTCATCACAGTCAGTCAGTCAGTAGGTGGAGTCATTTCATTCATATAAATTTAGGAGATCCAACTGGTTCCTTTTTTTTATATTTGCCTGTTTGTTGGAGTGAATTATGTATGAATGTATGGATGTATGAATGTATGAATGTATGGATGTATGAATGTATGGATGTATGAATGTATGAATGTATGAATGTATGGATGTATGAATGTATGGATGTATGAATGTATGAATGTATGGATGTATGGATGTATGGATGTATGAATGTATGAATGTATGAATGTATGGATGTATGAATGTATGAATGTATGGATGTATGAATGTATGAATGTATGAATGTATGGATGTATGAATGTATGGATGATGGAATGATGGACGGACGGATGGACGGATGCGTGAGGAGGCAGACAGACTCACCGGTGTCTGTCCACAGGTCGATGTAGACGTGAGCAGCCATGAGCGCGTACATGTCAGAGAACTGCAGCTCTGTCTTCAGAGCGTCCGTCCCTGTGAGACAGATGGAAGCAGAAGGAAGAACCCCGTTTGAAAATCAGCCATAACATTACATCCAGCCTCCTTGATGTGGTGTGGGTCTCTGTACAGGTAGTGTTCTGACACCTTTCTATCAGGGTCCCGGTTGCGGGACATCGCTCTACCTACAGAGCTAAAGCCTCGTGCTGCAGAGCCAATCATCGTGGTCATGACAGGCCTTCAGTCACGCTGTGTGTCTGATCATGTGACCCCACAACACAACGTTTGTGTCTTTGCTGCGTCTAAAACCCGATCGTCCTGACAACGTGAACAATTTCTCACCAAATCTGAGTCCGTGGTGATAGTGTGCCTTGAGCTCCGTGATGAGACGCAGCTTTCCCTCCACGTCGAGGGAATGATGCAGGCCGAGCGCTCGGTTTAGCTGAGACATGCACAAGTGCCTCTGGAGCGCGTTGGTGTCGTCCGGAAAGGCGAAGCCTTCCTCTCCCTGCTCCGCCAGTGGAACCGCCTCGCTCAGATGGTTGGCGAACTGAAACGACCAGCAGGGAAAAACGTGTCTCAGCCTTTTCCGTACAGCAACAGGCGGCCGGGACGGCGTGCTGGAGCGACGCGGCCTTACCTGAACGTGCTGGTCAGGAGAGAGCAGATAGAGGTACATCTTCAGGTCGGTGATGCAGCAGGGTTTGTCTCCGAACTTCTGGAAGAACTGCACCATCAGCTCCAGAGGATCGCCTGTTTGAAGCCACATGGAGGCGTTAGAGCGGGTTCAACCCAACACACAGGAGAAATCATCCAGGAGGTTTTACCCAGCATGCTCTCTTCAGGACAGCCTCTTTCTCTCAGCCTGTGCATCAGCTCCAGCCGAGCTAAGTAAGGTCCTCGGAGTGAGCGAGAGTCTTTGTCCTCCTCCCCTTTAATCCTCTCCTCCACAAACCTAACCACGTCGGCCAGATTGTGATGGACCGGGCCCTCAGGACAACTGGAGACGGACGAGAACACACATCAACAGTTTGTTGAGATGTGAGGACATGTGGGTAGACTACGGACATCTGTCACATGTGTAAGGACTGACTAGGACAACCGCCTCCTTTGGCAGGAAACTGTTTGGATTCATCTCTGGTCCCTTTCCAACATCTTCTTCTTCAGGCGGTTCCCTCTTACATTTGTGTCCATCTCCATCTTACTCTGTCACACCGACCAACTACATGTCCTCTCTCACCACAACCAGAAACCTCCTCTTTGCTCCTCCCCTTCTTCTCCTGCCTGTAGCTCCAGCATCCTTCTACCAGTAGATCCACTATCCCTCCTCTTCACGGGTCAGAACCATCTCAGTCTGTCCTCTCTGACTTTGTCTCCAGGACGTCTAACCTGGACTGTCCCTCTGATGTCTCCTTCCTCATCCTGTCCTTTCTTCCTCACTCCCAGAGAACATCTGAACATCTTCAGCTCTGCCTCCTGTCTTCTGTTCAGAACCTCCGTCTCTAAACCATCCAGCAGAGCTGCTCTCACCTCCATCTTGGAAACCTTTCCCTTCACTCCTGCTGCTCCTTCTTCTGTCACAGATAACTCCTCACACTCAACCCACCCCCCCTGCACTCGCTTCTCCACCTCTTCTTCACACTCCCCGTTGCTTTGAACAGTTGACCCAAAGACATTCAACTCCTGCACCTCTACTCCTCCATCCTCACCATTGCTCCTGCCTCCCTTTCATTCAACATATAAATAATAAGGAAATCTGCTGCATAACTTGTCCAATAATCCAACCGACCAAAAGGAAGGGGCGTGAGCATAAGCACATCAGAGGATAGATATATCTATAAATAGACATTCTTTGAGGGTCTGCACTCACTGTTCTTCTTCTTCTGGTGGACTCCATGACTGATCCATCAGGTGGAAGAAGGAGTCAAAGTAGGAGAGATAGAACTGCCAATCATCGGGACTAGAAACAAAGAAACACGCAGGAGTGTAACTCATCAGCAGCTCTTCTAACGTTCACACAGACAGGCAGACAGACAGGCAGACAGACAGGTGGGGGGTCTCTGCTCACTTCTTGAGTAGCAGCTTGTGGGCCAAGGCGTTAGTCTCGGGCCAGCGCTCCAGTCTCC
The DNA here is from genome assembly GCA_009660295.1 of Lophius piscatorius. Classification (NCBI taxonomy): domain Eukaryota; kingdom Metazoa; phylum Chordata; class Actinopteri; order Lophiiformes; family Lophiidae; genus Lophius; species Lophius piscatorius. Next base: position 12,263 of record VRLP01005283.1, on the reverse strand, counting down.
TGTAGAGCATCATGCACTTGTTCTCTCTGCTCTGCAGCTCGCTGGTCAGCTTCTCTGTGGGACACGCGGACCAGAGGAGGCGTTTGAATATGAGCCAGTTCTCAAACCCTGATTATCATTGGATGTTTAGACGGTGAGTCATGTGCTCATATTCTATAACCTGCCGCTTCAGTTATATTCTCTATACATGGCAATCATACATAGATCTGTTCGATCCGGTTCTAGCCGAGGAGGACTCACCAGGACATGAAACCATTTTAGAACCTTAGAGGGATATGTTTTGTTTAACTGTAGCCATTTGTCACGTTTGTCTGATAAAATAACTGAAACTAAATCAACTGTTGAAATGAACTTCTAACAGGTTCCTCTGCTCTGCGTGCATTCACTCGGTCACTCCCTCCCTCATAGAATAAAAATACTCCCTAAGAACGCGTTACAGTCCAGAGGGCTGTTGCCGTGGAAACTACACAATGTCTGAGCTAGACAAGTTCAGATCTTCAATTGTGTTCTGCTTATTGAAAATCATTTTGTCTGAGCTGGACTTGAAGCTTTCTTAAAGAGCGGAGACACGCTTACCTCCTAGTGGACCCCTGATCACGTCCAGAGCCTCGACACACTTCCCCAGGCGCTCCAGGATCATGAAGTACAGCTGAACCTACAGACACACACGAGACACCAGAAACACCTGTAAACACCTGCAGTAACGCTGGAACACCTAATATATTAAACTCTGTGTTTATATATCCAAAATAACTTCGCTGTAAGTTGAATCTAATTTGTTGCGGTGGTGGCCCTCAGTCCTCTGACTGAACTGATTTACTGCGTGTCCTGGGACAGAGAATCCTCACTTTACCATGTTTCCTCCATGTTTTCAAAGATGTAAGGAGTTTCTGCAATTTCAGGATTTCGTGGATTTTCGTGTTTACAGAGTAGATCTTCTAGCTTGAGTCGGGCTTTGTCAGGAGGAGGTCACACAGAGACTCGTATCTACAGACGCAGCTGCTTCAGAAGAAAACACACTTGGGTGATGCTGAACAAAGCCAACATGGAACATATGACAGACTGAACGACGCTAACACAGTTTCACTTTCAATTGGTTTAAGAAAGGCACCGCGAGGAGAACGTTCATTTCAACAAGTCAGAGCACATACACAATGCCAACCAGCCGTACTTCCACAGTAATCCTTCAAAATAAGAGCACTTAAAATACGATACCCATTACGTTTAAAAAAAAAAAAGGAAATCGGAATGGCCAAAATCGATATCGGCCGGTCAGACTTTACGAAGATTGGTGATCGGCCAAGAGAATTTCCATCGGCGCACCTCTGTATGACAGATTTACCACGTATATTGTGCGACAGAGTCGTCATATTTCTTGACGATGTACAATAATGACGGCTAAATGCACCAGTTGGATTTGTTATAGAGAGATGATGAAGAGCTTATTAATGTAATGGAGTGGGAACAGCACCAGGAATCTTCTCTGGCGGACACAAACTACATCGGCGTCTAATTATGTGATTTTTAGGGTCGCTACCGGCGCCATCACATCCTCTTTTCTTTTCTTTTTTTTCTTGTCTGTGCTGCGTTTGTATTTCAGGCAAACGGCACCAGAATTTGTTTGGAAATGATCTGAAACTCATCTGGTCAGCTGGTGTCGGGCTGCACCGGGTTCAGCATTTATACTTCTTGCCGCGACTCACCTCCGCTTCTGCTTCAATCTTCTCCTCCTTCACCATCTTCTCCACCATCCGCTCCGCCAGAGGCAGGAACATTGTTTGGGCCAGTTTTTCATCTTGTGCTGAGATGGCCTAAACAACAGCAGGTGTTACTGTCAGAAGAACAACAGTTATTTTGGCAATGCGAGCTTCTGTGGCCGTACCTGCATCACCAGACTCATGACGGACCAGAAGTAGTACGGATTCTTGGGCACAATTTTATACAAGGCCATTCCTGCCTGCAAAGGTTGAAGATGCAGCCGTCCTCTTCATTATTTTGATTATACGTCTCATCATTTTCAATTACCAGTGGAGCAAAAGAGCTGAATGAGAGCTTCCTCACCTGCTGCATCTTCTTGTACTCCCCCACGCGAGCGTACGCCATGAAGAGGTGCGAGTGGTACTCCTCGCTGAGAGGAACCTTCTTCACCGCAGCTTCGTACAGCTTGGCGACCAACTCCGCTGCGAACAGAGAGATACGACATCGAACACCAGCCACCACCAGACTTTCTCAGTGTGTGTGTGTGTGTGTGTGTGTGTGTGTGTGTGTGTGTGTGTGTGTGTGTACTCACGGCGATGCATCTCTCTGTACAGTATAGTCAGAGCTTGCAGCGAGTTGTCGTCAGTGGGCTCTAGAGTCGAAACTTCCTGCGCCAGGGTGAAAGCTTCGTCCTGCTTTCCAGTCCTCTGAAGGCCGATCGCCTTCAGGACCTGCAACAAGGACGGGAGGAAACGGTGAGACTGAACAGAACGACGGCGTCATGATGGTGAGGGTCTACACTAATTAACAGACAGAAACATGAGGACCACGCAGTGGAGTTGACCTTCCCCTCTTTGGGTCACTTCATCTTTTTATCCTACTAGATACTAACATTTCTTCATATTTATCAGATTAACTATTCGGACCACAAAAGTTCTCATAGACAACAAACACCCACCTTGGCGCAGTGCAGGTCTTTATGCTTCTTCAGCAGTTTGTCCGCCTGCTGTATCGCCATTTTGTTGTTGCCATTATCAAGGTAATCTGGGGGAACACGAGGGGCAACATTATTATAACGGAGGAGGACGAGTAAACGCCAGACGTCTCTGTCAGAAACACAATCAGCTGTGTGCGTAGAATACAAGGTTATGAACAATATAAAGGTCGTGCAGGATTTCAGGTGACAGTGAAAGTGACACAATAAACGCTGAGTTTTCAGCTGCAAGTGGACGTCTGAGTCTCTAATGTCCCGGGGGTCTCACTCTATACATGTCTGAGTTTAGAGTTCATCAGAGAGACAGCCTGTGGGAAGAAAATGTTCTTAACTGGATCTACAGAGCGTGCCAGAGGGGAGACAATCTTTGTCCTAAGTGTGACGGGTCAGCAGTGCTCTCTGCCTGAACCTGGTCATGTCTGGCTCCTAAATGGAGATCAGGTTGGCCCCACCGATGTTCAGAGAACAGACCGGACTATTGTTGTGTACAACCGGGTCACAAGCCCCTGAGGCAGGTTGAATTTCCTGAGTTGCCGCTATTTTACATCCTCTGTTGTTGTTTTTTGATGATAGTCCAGGGAAATTGCGGATCCCAGAATCCAAAAGGTTCCCACGGCCGACGCGGCGTTGTCCAGAAGGTATTTTGATTACTGCTCTAACCCACCCATGTTCATGGGAGGGTTATTTATTTATAGGCAAGTTATAAACCTAATGTCCTGAGGGTTCAGGGTGGGCTCGGACCGAGGATAAGATCCAGTAAAATAAAGTAAAATTAGAATCTGAGAATTGTTGTCCGACTTTACCAAAGTTGAGCCCGAGGGTGGGAGCGCAGGTTGCGACATTCATTCATTCTTGAGTACATTTCTGTCCGAACTGTAGCTTGTAACTCTGTTTCCAGGTATACACACCCATTAGTCATAACATTATAACCGCTAACAAGAGAAGTCAAAATAAACACTTGTCCATTCCTACCAAAACGCTCTAAGGAACAAACAGTGAGTCATGGATGCCCAAGGCTGATGAAGCACGTTTGGACTGAAGGCTAGCTTATGTTGTCTGATCCGACAAAAGAGGGACTGTAGCAAATTGGTGAGAAAGCCAATGCAATTTCTCTTTAAACACAAAGTGCATTGCAGAGCTGGTTCAGGTTCTGGTGTCAACGTACCTACACAATACGAGGCACGTAGTAATGTAATGGCTGTGGCTGGTGTATAGTTGTAACGGAGTTATAAATCCAGTAACCCTAAATTGTGGTTACTGGCTGACAAAAGCACTCTATTGGGCTCCACTCTGGTTTGCATGTGGACTCAACCTGGTATCCTGAATGTTTTGGCCACACGGTTTACTGATAAACGGAGGAAATAAACAGCAGATTAAGGGATCATCATAACCACTGATCTTTTCCTCAGTGATTGGCCAACGCTGAAGTATGTGTGTGCACACATCCAACGCCCCTGCAGGACAGCTGACTGCCAAATTTAACCATGCCAGACTGTGATTATGTCATGTCTATTCTCTCTGTTCAAACTGACATCACAGCATGACAAAAGCCTGCTGAGATCAGAGGAACAATGAATGATCTCTTTACGGTTATGAACACTCTGTAAGTCATGGCAACAGGGTGGAGGACAAATACTTACTAGAGGGAGATCTTAATTATTTTAGGTTTTTATTTACTTTTTAATTGAGCTGAAACGTATCTGCTGGACAGTATATTTGTAAAAACCTGGTGACACAATGTATAAAAAAAAAAACAGTAAGTGTAGGACTGCATTACTACGTTAGCTTACAGTTATTAAGTATAAAACAACATTAAAATAGTTTAAATAAGTTGTAATCTTCAATATTCAAAATGATTATCCGCTATCTCCGTTTATTTTCCATCGAACTAGACTATGATAGTTCCATCCTAACGAAAATAAGGAGATGTAACTGTATTGTTACCCGGCTAGCCTTCCCGTACAGGAGTCGAATAAAAAAATTCTACTATGGCGATGCCAAGTCCCGCCCTACTCCAACTCTGATTGGCTAATAAGGACATCCTTCCCTTTTGCCTTCCCAATCATCATCACCCTAACGAAGCCCGACCTATCAGACCAACCAAAGCAACAGGTATTAGCCAATCAGAGCGAGAGTGTGGTGGGTCTTGCCTTCACTGTAGTAGAAATGGAAATTTAGCTTACAGGAGAAAAGCATTGTCCTAGCATGAAGCTAAGCGTTTACTATTCAGCTATTTATGGATTAAACTGACAAGGGAGATCCTTGTAGGCAAGAAGAACACAACTTTGCCAAAAACACAACTTTCTTTCTAAACATACATACCATACTACTATGCCAATAGCTGGCTAACAAAGTAGCACGCCGGCTAGCTGTCAAATAGCGACTGTTGGCTAAAATTAGTGCACTGCGGCTGAGAGAAAGAGACAAAAACCTCCCCAACAGTCAAACCTACAGCCCTCAGTGTCTGACTACAGGTAGGACACATGGTTTCATTCAGAGACAAGGGCTGGTTCTCTTCAAACCCGTCTCGGAGGCACTGTCATTGAGCAGTCTAAGCGACAGAGACCGTGGATGAAGCTGAAGGGGCCGCATCGATACCCGCGACCCTAACACCCTATCCTCCAGACACGAGCCCCGCTATAGCTCACAGGGACGACCACCAAACACACGAGCAGACATCAACAGACAGCTCTCCACTGGGTTCTTACCGTATATCGGTCTGAGTCTTCTGTCGTTGGGATCTTGCACATGGCCTCTCGCCGCCATGGTGGAGTTTACCTGCTGGAGAAATGTTGGCGCATGCGCAGTGTGGGCCGCATCAAGGGGCGATTAGTGGAAATCTGCTGAAGGAGCAAAAGTCTGTTAGGATCTGTGTGCAGCATGAATGACTGCAAAATAATGTCAGCAACAATAAACACTCAACTTTAATCAAGGAACAGCTTTATGATCTGTCTGCGAGATTGAAAGCAAGGCCAATGAATATAATCAACGATAAAACTCAACTCTAATCCATATCCTGTCTGTTGTGATCTTTTTGCAGAGAATATTCCTGCAGATCAAATGATCTGCAGGAATATTCTCCAGATCATTCTCAACATTGAGCTGGGTCGTCGTAAATAAACTGTCTGTCTTCAGACTGACCGGATGTCATTTACGTAGTTAAAAAGTATTAAGTCACAAAAACAACGATCTTTAAGGATTTCTTGGTAACTCAGTAAGGAAATATTTAAGTCTCTCTAACAAATAGCATCTTGAAAACAAATAATTGTTTTTTTGGCAACTTCTTAAAATGAAAACATTTTGAGGATTTTTAACCGTGTAGCTTTGTGAAAAAGAACATTTTAACCCAGATATTCTTCAGTGTCCTCACACACTGAACACTGTTTGACTCAGAAAGTGTTAAAAGTTACACTTTAGTTAAGGAAAAACAACTAGGAAATGTTTAACTCTTGAATTTCAACACTGCAGTTTTCATTTGTGAATATTTTATCTGTGTTTATGTTTGCTGTAATCTTAACTTTAACTGTTTTTAAGAGTCACGGATGTTCCCACTCAGGGAAAGACTCAGTGTGTTCTGATGTGGACAGACCATAATAACCTCTGTCAGATGTAAATGTGAGTAAACTGACATAAAAGAAGTTCCTTTAAACGATTACATTTGTTTATTCATGTTTTCATACCATCAGAATCTGTTGTTTAACAGAATCATTTTTTATTTATTTATAATTTCTTCATTTAGGATTATTCACCTTATTTACTACGGAGATACTGTTTTGAAACATTAATGTATTTTACATTCAAATGTTTTTGGTCATAAACAATGTAACCGGAAACATGTTGACATTAAATCGGTAATTTAGGATGTTTTTTACATGAAGACCGTATTTTTATCGGTAAAATTCTGGCCACCAAAGCTCACAGATAAAGATGAGCCTAAACATAAAACATGATTTTTCCTGTTGCCACTAGATGGCGCTATAATCACGTCTGAATGTTGGCAGGTTCTGATCCAACACGTGGAGGCGGGGCCAGCTGGCAGCACCTGTGATGGACTTCGAACCTCCAGTTTCATGACGAAACATCATCAAGCCCCCGAATCTGATCAGTTGTTCTTCTCCCCATCCAAAAGAGTTCTGTGAGACCCGTTCAGAACACTCCTCGTTCAACTGTGAGGAGAACGAGGCACCGATGGAGAACCTGCCCATCCTGGTGTCCTCTGGTGAACATCAGTCCAGCTGGATGGTTCTGGGCTGTGAGCTCAGGGCCACTGGAGGACGTTGGATCCTCGTGTCACCCTCATATAGTCTGGTTCTGATAGTCTGGTCAGAACCAGCTGCTGGAGGTCCTCTTGTAGAGTTCAGGCAGAGGTGGTTCTGGTCCGGTTAGAGTCTGTTGATCTTCATCCTGTTAAAGGCAGATTCTTCTCTCCTCTGTCTCCACCTGCTGCCCACCGAAGGTTCTGTCTGGTTCTGTCGGACCACCTGGAGACATCCGTCCTGAATTCTATAAATAATCTTTGATATTTATATATTATTAATATATAAATCGAATAATATAAATGCATGTATTAAGAAAAACAACTTATAAAACCAACACTTTTCAAATCATTTATAATTGATTAGTTATATTTTATAATATATACAATGATTTAAAGAAAATTACAAACATTAGGTTTAAACGATCTTTTATATATAAAATATACTTTTATCATAAAGACATATATCCATATTTAAAATAAAAAATAGTGTATTTATATGATTTGTATATTTTACAAACATAAAAACATAATATATAATGATTGGTATTTATATTTAATCATATACTTTAAGACATTCTGCTGAAACTCCTTCACATACTTTAACATTCACACATTATTGTATTTTTATGCTTTCATTCTTCTTCTTTTGCTTATATTTGATGCTTTTATCGTACGTTTTTATTATTTTTATGATGTAATACTTTAGTTACCTCCTAACTGAAATACTGACACACAGAGCAAAAAGGAAAACAAGGACTGGATTCTCTTATTTGTTCAAATTTATTAGATATTCTGTTATGTTTCATCGTCTAGACCTTCTGCCGCGGCCCGAGGGCCGTGAAAAGAAAAAGGAACTAATGGTTTTACATTCACGACTAATTCCCCTGAACGTCGCCTCATCAGCAAAAAGAGAAAGTCCAAAAAACAGAACATAATAGAAAAACAAACAATAGCTTTTTTTTATACATGATTACAATTAAGAAAAAAAAAAAAAAAGCCCCCAAAAACAAAACAGTATTTTGGACTCTATCTGTCCACCGCCCCCCCACCCCTCCTCAGAGTCGGACCCTCACGGGCAACGCTACGGAAACTCAACATCACACGGCTTGTTTCACTCTGAATGGTGACTCCTCCTCATCGTCATCATCATCATCATCACGCTCAGTCAGGCCTCTCACTCCCTCCCCAGCGCCGAACCCGGTATGAGGACTTTGAGGAGGAGCCACGCCCCATGACGTCTGACGGCCTTCTTGAGCTTCTCAAAAAGCGCTCCTGACCCGATCGATGTACGTAAAATGTGTGAAGAAGAAGAGCGTTGAGCATAAAGATCCGGATCTGGAGTGGGTTCTGTAGAACCCTGTGTGTGCGTTGGTGATGAAACGCCTCCACGCCGCGCTGGTACAGATGAGGCCGTACCTTCACGAGCCCGGACGAGGTTCAGGAGCAACCACACGTGGGTTCAGTGAAGAAGTGAAGGTGGACCCGTGAGTCCAGCGTAAACGTACACTTGGACCTCCAATCGGATCGGATCCATCTGCATCACATGTTAGCTAACGGACCTGCGTGTGATGGACCGGAGTCAAACATCAACATTAGAGGCGTGTCCAGGAAGGAGAAGAACTAAGATGCTGCTGGTTTCCACATCCGACAGCGGAACCACGTCGAAACCACCAGAATCAGTCAGGATCCTACGTTCCTGGGGTTCAGGGATGTGAAGAATAAAACTCCCAGAATGCTCGGCAGCAGACGCCTGACATCCGACGCCTGACATCCGACACGAAGCAGCAGTTTGATACAGGTACAAAAAAAAACAACACCTCGATACGTGCAGCAGAATCACGCGTCCCGGTTAGTTTCACTCAGAACAAAGAAAAAAGACATGCAGCGGCGGCGCCGGGCCTCTGCGAGCTTTCTCCATCCTGCGTCCGCAGAGGCCCTACGAGAGCGAAGGCGCCCGATGAAGCAGAGACAAGCGCTTGGAGCGGCGGCTGCGTGAGGAAGCTGAGCGCGTGGACGAGCGGGAGGAGAACGAATGACATCAGAACCAGCCTAGTCTTTGAAAACGTTCAAAGCTACCAGACGGAGGGGATGGCGAGACGAGGCGGAGGAGATCCAGACGGGTTCAATCAGGATAGGAGACAGACAGTCATAATGATGATGATGATGATGAGGAGGAGGAGGGGGGGGAGAGGCGGGGGAGTTAAAGGGGAGGCGGACAGATATAATACAGTGGGAGATAAATGGTCCGACATCTGCGCGTCATCTTTTACCAATTTCTGCAGGACTAAAAAAAACATTCTAAAGAATTTAAAAGGCTGGACTTTGGGAGTCACGGTTTGCAAACCTGAATAAAAACAAAGCCCGCCGCCGCCATCATCAGCTAACAATTACACATCAGGCAAGTTACGTTCTGTGCAAAGAGGTTGGGTTTTTTTTTTCTTTCCTATTATTCAATGTGTATGCAAAATGTTCTGTGACCAGGAGAGTGTGATTGGGATGGGTTCTGTACAGTACTGGTAACCAATCGCATCAAACCCCCCCAGTGAATCATGTGAGACAGAGAGAGAGAGACAGAGAGAGAGAGAGAGAGAGAGGACGCAACTCCTCGTCGCCGTGGTGGACGTGTCTCCGATGACATCATCATGACAGGGTTTGGTTGATTTGCCTCATTGCTCATGAGCAGCACTGGTGCCTCGAATCGGACCTTTACTACGCAGCTAGGAGAGAGGAGAGAGGAGAGAGGAGAGAGAGGGTCCGTGGTCATTTCAGGGTTGTTTTCACAGAACATTGGTTCCCACGGTGGCAGAACATCAGGAGGGAAACAAAGTGAGGTCACAGATGCAGCCAAGAGGAGGGGGCGGAGCTTAGAAAACAGTCACATGTGAGAAATGAAGCTTTGAAAATGACTCAGAGAAGCAGAGCGTGGCGCCGTTCTTCATTTGTGGTCAACGTGACTCTCCCAGAAACAGTCGGTAGGATGGTAAAGTGGCGGTGCACAAAATCTTGAATCTAGTGCTTGGAACGGAACCTGCGCCTCAGCTCATCCCTCGCCATTCAAGCTGGAGGATCTAGAATCCTCTAGATCTTCCTGAATTTCAGTGGAACCCTGAGCTCTAGGTTGTTTAATCGTGAGCTGAAACAGCTGATCTGAGTTTGTGACCCCTGACCTGAATAACCTTGATGGACGGCAGGTAGGTCCATGATTAAAGCTCACTGTGGTTTGAAACACATTCCAGTGGGATCCTTCAGGAGACGAGGTTCCACTCTTCTCTTGAAATCATTTCCCTGGACTTTTCCAGTGACGATCAGGCTGCTACAGTGACGGACAGGTAACGACGCCATTAACTAATGCGAGTATGAGCCACTCAGAATGTCCTTCTACCTGCTGCTGTGGACCCGGTCCTCTCACAGATGTCCCTCCTGCAGAGGACCGGGTCCACAGAAAACAAAACCACGTCACAGTGGATAAACTGTTTTGTCAGTGAGCTGAGTGGAGCTTCCTGGCGCTCAGAGGATACGGCAGAGAGTTTCCACTGGAGCTCCAGACTCTTCCTTCTCCTCCACAACACGTTTCTAGCAGGTATTAGAAGTTGAGGTGAAGTCCTGTTTTTCTCTGCCTGCCCTTCACGTCCACTCCAGTCCCTCAGAGAACTTCATTATTAAGGGGGGGGATGACGAGCTCTCGGTCCATGATTCCATGAAGCGGTGGTCCGGGCGGGTTGGGGCGCTCTAACGCTCTGGGCCACCAGCCTCCATGTGCCTCCTAACGCTTCATGGTTCTTCATGTGTGCTTTGCTTCAACGTTACTTTTTCTTGATCTGAACAAGAAGTTTGATCCTCCGTTTGTCAAAACATGAAACATTTTCCCGTAACAACTTAAAAGCACGGAGCCGGCGCCTGCTTTGTTCATGTACGCAGGAAAGATGGCGGCCTCCATCTGAGGGTGAGGACCTGCTCCTGTGGAGATGTGAAGGGCTTTATCCAAACTAATACTAAAGCTCAGAACATAGCTAGCCTGGTTTTGGTTGAACCACATTAGTAGAAGGGAGCAGATGAGATGGAAACACAGGAGGGCGGAGATGAAACCAGTCAGAGAGCTGGAGAGATGTCATGCAGAGTAGGTCAGATAGCAGACATGCATCTTGTTAGAACCGCAGCGCTAAGAAAAGGGTGGAGAAAGATCCATGCAGCGCCACCACCTCTCCTCGGTTGACACTTACTCAGCCCGCCTCTAGAGTTTGACCTACAGCGACGGGCCTCTACTCGTCTTTGGCAGAGGTCCCTCGCACATCTCCCTTCTGACGCATCTGGTCGGGAGTAAAATCAGGTAAATGAAGGACAAGGAAATCTCCAGCAGAGAGATCAACAGAGCTGTGGTCATTGGCTTCATTGTCACTAGCAGTGTGTGATCCACTCAATTTCAGAAGACCTGCAGGATCAGCCTGAAGGGAAGTTATTTACCTCCTCAAGCTCTTTTTGGGTCTCCTCTTCCATCCGCCTGATGTCCTCCATGGTCAAACCCACCCATCTGTCAATCCAGCAGAAGAGCTGGCGGTGGAAGTTCGTGAAAATGCGCTTTTCTTGCTGTTGAAAGAATGAACACGTGAGAAATGTCTCCCTCTGCTGCCCAAAACTGGAACAACACTCACCCCGAGCGTAAATGCTTCACGCGTTACCTTGTGGATGAAGTTCTCCACTTTGGTCTGCAGACCCCACCATCTGAAATTGACAGTGACCAGTTTGTATGCACACATGTGAGGACAATCTGTCTTCAGCTCGTCCTGTGGAGGACAGAAAACCAACAGTCAGCATCAGGATGAGACGTCACGTCGCCGGAGCATCTCTGCCTCATGTTGCCCAGTTTAGTTACCTTCCATTCCGGGCCCAGGGGCCCTCTGCCCGTCTTGGCGGAGTGAAAAAGAGTGGGATCTTCTTCTGGTTTATAGTCCTGAAAGAAAAAGGAAGGGCATCCAATCAGTAAAGCTGATGTCAGCGGACCACAGTGAGCCAGCAGGGAGCTTCTTGTCAGAACCAGGACCGGGTACCAGTACTTCTAATGTAAGAACCAAACCACAAGTCATAGTGACACGCTGAGCCTTTTTGTGCTCCGGTCTGATAGAGAGATATATTATTGTCTCAAATCACAAGAAACCACAAAAACATCCCAAAAAAAAATACCAAAGTGTTATTTTTTGATTATTTATACATCACAGAGGCTCTAGATCCACATCTTTACATCACAGAGGCTCTAGATCCACATCTTTACATCACAGAGGCTCTAGAGCCACATCTTTACATCACAGAGGCTCTAGA